>JASTWQ010000285.1:0-251805 GCA_035220615.1 Leptothorax acervorum
GTTCATGGACCCGTGTATATCCCAATTGTAAAACTTGTGGAGAATAAATCCTATAAACTTGGGGGCTCGTCCGGGATATATGGAAAATAACCGGAAGCTCTCGCAAGATACGCTGACGGAAGACGCTGACGGAAGACGCTGACGAAAGACGCTGACGAAAGACGCTGACGAAAGACGCTGACGAAAGACGCTGACGAAAGACGCTGATAGAAGACGCAGAGAGAAGACGCTAAAACGACGATAGAAAGACGTGAGACGAGAAGACGTTAAGAGAAAGAGGAAGAACATACAATCCACGATGAGAAAATTAGGTCAAGTACCAGCAATTAACCAAAAAATTGGCACGGCGTCCAAGCCGGTAATAATCGCCATGCATAGATTCGTTTTTGAAGAAGACGCAGACAGAAATAACCGACGACGGTTACGCGAGTTCAACGGTTTTACGTTCAAGGATGATTCACCCGAATTCGCAGCTAAGATGCGGTATGCAGTATGCTTTACAATAGGAGATTTAATATCAATCTGCAATGTTCTGGGTCTCGAATATGCAGGAAACGCCGAGCAGTTAAGAGAAAGAATATTGAGAGCCTTAATGGATGTAGACGCCCTCAGCCCCACCGATGACGAGGACGACATGGCCGACGACGACGACGTGAAATACGAGGCTAGCGAGAACGAACTAGATGACGTGGGTGAAGCAGACGGCTACGACGAGGAAGACGAAGATGTTATAAGTCAGACCCAAAGATCGGAAGCAAGATCGGAAAGAAGTGGCAGACTAAGAAATAAACATTTTGTGCTAAGTTATAGGGATGTCGAAGACTCAGTTCGTTCGTTTAACGGAACCGACTCATACCCAATCGAGCGATGGATAAGTGATTTCGAGGAAGCAGCTGTGATGTTTGGATGGAATGATTTGCAGAAGGTGGTGTTTGCGAAGAAATCTTTGAAGGGAGTCGCCAAACTATTTATACAAAGCGAAAGTGTTATCAAGACGTGGAAGAAGCTAAAGGATGCCTTGACGGAAGAATTTTCAACGAAGATTAACAGTGCACAATTACACAAAATGTTGGAAAGACGTAGGATGAAAAAAGAAGAGACAATCCAAGAGTATTTTTTTGCTATGAGAGAGCTAGCATCAAGAGGCTCGATAGAATCAGATGCATTGTTCGACTACGTGATAAACGGCATTAACGATGAAATAACTAATAAGCAAATTTTGTACGGAGCAAAGACTGTCCGCGAATTTAAAGATAAGCTTGACACATACGAGAAGATAAAGAAGAGCAGTTTAAACAAAACAACAAAACAAGCAAGGTCTCGAAACGAAATAAATAAACATGTTGGTAAGAAGTCCTCAGGAGAAGACGTTAAGAAGAAGACGCCAGACGATCAAGAAAGCGGATCACAAATACGTTGTTATAACTGTGGAATGAATGGACACCACGCCAAGAATTGCGATAAGAAGTCTTTAGGAAAGAAATGCTTTAGCTGCAACAAATTTGGACACGAAGCAAAAGACTGCGAGGATAAAAAGAAGAATAAAGCTGAATCGGAAGCGGTTAACTTGGTAGATGTATCTCCAATGAATGTATGCAAGAGTATTGTTATAAATGACGTAAGTTTTCAAGCGTTATTGGATACGGGTAGTGCAGTTAGTTTACTTAGAGAAGACGCGTTCAGAAAATTAGGAAAGTACACACTTGTTCAGTCGTCACGTACATTTTCCGGTTTCGGAGGCGGAGAGTCAAAGACGCTAGGATATTTTCAAACTATTGTATTTATCGATGGAGAAGATTATCCGTTGACGTTATATGTGGTACCTCATAAGTCTGTAAACATGGAAGCAATTATAGGTAGAGATATATTAGAACAAGCCGATGTAAGTTTTGGACGTGAAGGTGTGATAATTTTTAAGAAATCGGTAATAAATTTTCTGGCGCAGATTAACATTACAGAAGAATCGCGAGTAGATGTTGAACATATTCCTGACATAGAAATAAGAGATCGAGTTAAAGATTTAATATACGAATATAAACCGAAAAAACATGATTGTAAGACTACAGGAATTAAGCTCAAGATAACGCTAAAGAATGAAAATCCGATTTATCAAAGACCACGTAGATTAGCGATTCCGGAAAAGGAAATAGTAGAAAAACAAGTACAAGAATGGATTGAAGAAGGTATTGTTGAGCCATGTTTTTCGGAATATGCAAGCCCGGTAGTCGTAGTTAGAAAAAAAGACGGCTCGCCACGAGTTTGTATTGACTATCGACCACTCAATCGAATTATAGAACGCGATAGACATCCGTTGCCATTAATAGAAGATGAGATAGACAAATTAAAAGACGCGCAAATATTTTGCACACTCGACCTTAAGAACGCATTTTTTCATGTGGAAGTAGATAAAGAAAGTCGCAAATACACAGCATTTGTCACACATGAAGGTCAATATCAATTTTTAAGAGCTCCTTTTGGTTTGTCTAATTCTCCCCCTGTATTCCAGAGGTTTGTCATCTATATATTTAGACCATTGGTTAATGCCGGAATAATGACGATATATTTAGACGATATTATTATTTTAGCCATAAATTATATTCAGGCCATGGAAAGACTAAAGACTGTATTAGAGGTAGCTAGTGATTATGGATTAGAGTTAAATGTTAAGAAATGTAAATTTATGAAGACGCGTATAGAATTTTTAGGGCAGATCATAGAAAATGGAACAGTTTCTCCATCCCCAGAAAAAATAAAAGTGGTAATAGGATTCCCGGAGCCGACGACGATCAAGCGAGTTCAGAGTTTCCTGGGCCTCACGGGATATTTCCGAAAGTTCATCAGAGGATATTCAATGATTGCAAAGCCGCTGAGCGACCTACTGCGTAAAGAGAGAGATTTTCAATTTGAAGAAGCGGAAAGAAACGCCTTTAACGAGTTAAAGCAGATATTAAGTAAAGAACCTGTCTTACAAATATTTGATCCGACGTTAGAGACAGAAGTACATACAGACGCTTGCCAGGATGGAATAGGCGCAATCTTACTGCAACGATCAAAAACAGATGATAGATGGCACCCCGTTCAATACATGAGTCGTAAATCATCACCAGCTGAGAGAAGATACAGAAGTTACGATTTAGAGGTATTAGCCGTTGTTGAAGCTTTAGAGAAGTTCCGTATATACCTGCTCGGATTGAAATTCAAGATAATAACAGACTGTGCAGCCTTCACACAAACGATGCAAAAGAAGGAAGTATCGCCGAAAATCTGGCGATGGGTTGAAAAACTAGAAGATTATGATTATGTACTAGAGCACCGACCAGGTACCCGAATGCAGCATGTGGACGCGTTAAGCAGGAATGCCGTTATGACGATAACCGAAGATAGTGTACTAGCGAAGATAAAAGCTGCTCAGATGGAAGATCCTAGATTAAACTCGTTGATGAAGGAACCAGAATCAGAACTGAGTGACGGTTATACTTTAATCGGAGGAACACTTCACAAATTCATGGACGGAAGGGACTTACTGGTTGTTCCAGATCTCATGCAAAACGAGATAATACGAGCGATTCACAACAAGGGTCATCTTTCAGCTAAGAGAACCGAAGATATAATACAGAGAGAATATTTTATACCAGACTTAAAGAAGAAAATCGAAAATAACATAACAAATTGTATTCCATGCATTCTAGCTAATCGAAAGGCTGGCAAACAGGAAGGTCAACTCCATCCACTACCTAAAGGAGACGTCCCTTTACACACATACCATGTGGACCATCTAGGCCCCTTGGAATCCACGAGCAAGAGTTATAATCAC
Organism: Leptothorax acervorum; assembly: GCA_035220615.1. Classification (NCBI taxonomy): domain Eukaryota; kingdom Metazoa; phylum Arthropoda; class Insecta; order Hymenoptera; family Formicidae; genus Leptothorax; species Leptothorax acervorum. The sequence continues at coordinate 3,815 of JASTWQ010000285.1, forward strand.
ATTTTAGTTGTCATCGACAGCTTCATGAAATTTACTTGGCTATATCCAACCAAGAGCACGACGTCAGGAGAAGTAATCAAGAAGTTAGAGCTACAACAACAGGTGTTCGGAAATCCAGCGTGCATCATCTCGGATAGAGGAACTGCCTTTTCGTCGAAAGAATTTAACGACTATTGTGATGCAGAAGGAATAAGGCATATATCAATCACGACGGGTTTGCCTAGAGCCAACGGACAAGCGGAGAGAATTAATCGAACGATAATTCCGATTACTTACCAAGTTGTCATTGGAAGATCCGACCAAATGGTATCGATATGTTGGTCAACTTCAGTACGTCTTGAATTCTACCTTTCAAAGGAGTATAGGCTTAACACCATTCGAGCTGTTAACCGGTGTAAAAATGAGGTGCAAAGAAGATCTACATTTAAAAGAGGTGTTGGAGCAAGCTTGGCAAGAGTATTTTGAAGATGAACGCATTGGTCTACGGACAAAGGCTAAAAACCAAATATTGAAGACGCAACAGGAGAATTGCAAAACTTTCAACAAACGTCGTAAACCACCACGGAAATACAAAGTCGGTGAACTGGTTGCGATTAAGCGAACACAGATGTCCTCAGGGCGAAAGCTACGCGCAAAGTATTTAGGTCCTTATAGCGTCGTTAGGGCTAAAAATAATGATACTTATGATGTAAAGCGAGCTGTTCCAGGAGAAGGACCCGGCATCACGAGCACGTGTGCCGAATTTATGAAGCCGTGGTTAACCGTAAATAACCATTCGAGGCGAATAGTTAGTCAGATATGGCCAAATTGTAGGATTAGGATAAGATACAAGATTTAGTTTATTTTAGTTATACTTTGTTTTCTCTTTTAATTTGAATTAGCCGCGGAAGAGTAGGAGCCGAGAACAGTAGAGAGTAAGAGCGTTGTCCGATAGAGGGTGTGTGTGTGTGGCGTTGAGCGGAGGTGGAGTCGGAGAGAGAGGTCGGAAGTCGTTTGGAGAGAATGTTCGAGAGAGCGTGAAAAGTTTAGTACGTGCGAGAGTATGTTTCATGGACCCGTGTATATCCCAATTGTAAAACTTGTGGAGAATAAAATCCTATATAAATATAATTGTCAATCACAGAATATCAGAAAGGTTGAATAAGTTTATATGTCATGAACTGCATAACGCATATAGCAGATCAGATAACTTGTAATGTAATACAATAAAACATAAAGATTGAGATAGTTTAAAGCGTTCGAGTATTATAATCACTCACAAACTAAAATTAATTGTATTGTGCAAAGAAATGTCGCAGGTAGCAGGTTGTGGTAATATTCATCGCAATAACACATATTAAGATGACTTCTAAACAATAATAAGATGGAACACCACATGCCCCGGTAGTCGAATTGATTACGACACCCGAACGGAATGTGGGAGGTTCCAGGTTCGAACCCTGGCTGGGGTAATATTTTTCGCAATAAAAATTAAATTAAATTAAACTATCTACATCAACGGACCAAATCTATGGTCGAATTTCATCATCTCGATTTGATCTGAAACGTGCTGTGTGAATCTGACAAATCTGGTCGGTTCGCAGTCTTTCAAAAAAGTTTATTTCAAAAAGATGATTGAATATTGCCAGTTTAGTCGATTAAAGATTCTGAATTTGTTCAATTATCACTGGCGAATTAAGTAATGTATTATTATTTATTCATTGGAATGTATAAAGTGCCGTGAAAATTTATTTCAAACGAAAATACCGAGAGAGAGAGAGAGAGAGGCGCACGCGAACGAGAGAGAACGAAAGGCACACAACAGAGTGCCTTTTTTCTACGTGCACCTCTACCCCTACTCTTCAAATAACGGCAAACGCTCGGTATAGATATACTGCGTCTACGAAGAAGACACCTGGGCGGCAGTGTGGTCTAGTGGCATAAGTGCCAGACTCGCACGGCGAGAACTCGGGTTCGAGTCCGCCAGCCGCCTGAAACCCCTGCAGAGAGCGATTTTTTTGGTTTTTTCCGACATGCAAATGAAGTAACAACTTTATGGTATCCGTATAGTGGATATTTTTTTAATTTTAATTAATGTCATATTTGAAGTCAGCAACTAACTTTTTTATAGGAATTTCCATAGCCAAATAAAAAAAAGATTAATCTTTTTTTTATAATTTTGGCACAACAATTGACAACATAGTGGGTCTTCAGCCACTATTTCGAATAAATTGTAGAATACTAAATTTTGTTATTCAGCAAAACTTGGAATGCATATTTCAACGCAAATCCTAAAATATCAATTCGTTTTATTATAAATCTTTGAAAAATGCAATTTTTATATAAACTTGTTCACCTTTAATTTCGCCGTATTAGAAATTCGCTATTTTAAATGTTAGTGTTTAAAATGTACAAAAGTAGACTATTAGGATCTGATTTGGGTGCACGGATATCAGGGATTTAGTTATCTCAATCAAATGACAACAGCTCAGTCCGGTGGGGTGAGATATAAATATAATTGTCAATCACAGAATATCAGAAAGATTGAATAAGTTTATATGTCATGAAACTGCATAACGCATATAGCAGATCAGATAACTTGTAATGTAATACAATAAAACATAAAGATTGAGATAGTTTAAAGCGTTCGAGTATTATAATCACTCACAAACTAAAATTAATTGTATTGTGCAAAGAAATGTCGCAGGTAGCAGGTTGTGGTAATATTCATCGCAATAACACATATTAAGATGACTTCTAAACAATAATAAGATGGAACACCACATGCCCCGGTAGTCGAATTGATTACGACACCCGAACGGAATGTGGGAGGTTCCAGGTTCGAACCCTGGCTGGGGTAATATTTTTCGCAATAAAAATTAAAATTAAATTAAACTATCTACATCAACGGACCAAATCTATGGTCGAATTTCATCATCTCGATTTGATCTGAAACGTGCTGTGTGAATCTGACAAATCTGGTCGGTTCGCAGTCTTTCAAAAAAGTTTATTTCAAAAAGATGATTGAATATTGCCAGTTTAGTCGATTAAAGATTCTGAATTTGTTCAATTATCACTGGCGAATTAAGTAATGTATTATTATTTATTCATTGGAATGTATAAAGTGCCGTAAAAATTTATTTCAAACGAAAATACCGAGAGAGAGAGAGAGAGAGAGAGAGAGAGAGAGAGAGAGAGAGAGAGAGGAGAGAGAGAGAGAGAGAAGAGAGAGAGGAGAGAGAGAGAGAGAGAGAGAGAGAGAGGCGCACGCGAACGAGAGAGAACGAAAGGCACACAACAGAGTGCCTTTTTTCTACGTGCACCTCTTACCCCTACTCCTCAAATAACGGTAATCGCTCGGTCTAGATCACGGTCGTATACACAGGTCTGGAAACGAAGGTGGTGGGGATGGTTCGCTTAGCGTTGAAAATTTCATGTCTCCGGCCGCCACTACGCGTCGCTGTTGTGGTTAATGTACCTAGTTAACATAACCTTGAAAATGTAGGAAATGGATCGCTGCGATTCCGGGTATATATGTACATATGTATGTATGTATCACACAATCACACGTATGTATGTATGTATGAAAATACATACACACAATCACACGTATGTATGTATGAAAATACATACATAAGTCGCTGTCGGCGACTTTTATGCGTACGTGATCGCGAGACATGTATCTTCCGGACACTGAGCTAATAGACCGTCGGCAAGCAATTCCTGTTCGATTTCGTTGCCAATCAACAAGCAGCCGACTATATCGGCTGGTCGGGATGTCGACGATGTTCGGCGTCATGCTAGCCGGACACCGCCGATCGTAAATCGAAGGGAGGACACGAGTGTCACGCCGAACCGGAGTCCTCTTCGTCAGCCAATCAACGGGACGAGGCAGCCGGCGATAAGCGATAAATCACGCTGGTTTCGTTCCGACGATCGTTCCGCGCTGGAACCACGCGTGTTCCCCGAGTGTTCCCCGCAATTAGTGTCAGGACTCCTTCCTGATCGATCGTTCCCTCGCGGATTCTTCGTCGTGAGACGTGGCCCCCTTCTTCATTTCAGGGAGACGAAGACGCGTCGGTATCCCGGCCCACGCCAACGCCACTTTCATGACGACTCTGTTCCCCGAAGCCGATTTTCACACGTATGTATGTATGTATGTATCACACAATCACACGTGGTATTAATGACATTAATATCAGTTATGTAAGGTTATGTTAACTAGGTACGTTAACCACAACAGCGACGCGTAGTGGCGGCCGGAGACATGAAATTTTCAACGCTAAGAGGACTACCCCCACCACCTGAAATTTCACTTCGTTTCCAGACCTGTGTATACGACCGTGGTCTAGATATACTGCGTCTACGAAGAAGACACCTGGGCGGCAGTGTGGTCTAGTGGCATAAGTGCCAGACTCGCACGGCGAGAACTCGGGTTCGAGTCCGCCAGCCGCCTGAAACCCCTGCAGAGAGCGATTTTTTTGGTTTTTTCCGACATGCAAATGAAGTAACAACTTTATGGTATCCGTATAGTGGATATTTTTTTAATTTTAATTAATGTCATATTTGAAGTCAGCAACTAACTTTTTTATAGGAATTTCCATAGCCAAATAAAAAAAAGATTAATCTTTTTTTTATAATTTTGGCACAACAATTGACAACATAGTGGGTCTTCAGCCACTATTTCGAATAAATTGTAGAATACTAAATTTTGTTATTCAGCAAAACTTGGAATGCATATTTCAACGCAAATCCTAAAATATCAATTCGTTTTATTATAAATCTTTGAAAAATGCAATTTTTATATAAACTTGTTCACCTTTAATTTCGCCGTATTAGAAATTCGCTATTTTAAATGTTAGTGTTTAAAATGTACAAAAGTAGACTATTAGGATCTGATTTGGGTGCACGGATATCAGGGATTTAGTTATCTCAATCAAATGACAACAGCTCAGTCCGGTGGGGTGAGATATAAATATAATTGTCAATCACAGAATATCAGAAAGGTTGAATAAGTTTATATGTCATGAAACTGCATAACGCATATAGCAGATCAGATAACTTGTAATGTAATACAATAAAACATAAAGATTGAGATAGTTTAAAGCGTTCGAGTATTATAATCACTCACAAACTAAAATTAATTGTATTGTGCAAAGAAATGTCGCAGGTACTAGCAGGTTGCAGAAAGATAGTATACTATGACAAGAAGTACGTCACGCAGAATGAAAAGTATACGTGCGACCTGAATAAATTAGTGTAAAGCACGTAACGCATGTAATGGCAATACGAAATAACCTGCAAACTATGCAATACAAATAAATCTATAAAGAAAATAGAGCAAGTATTATGACACAAGTGAATTAATACACGAAACACAACTTATTGTTCAACGCAAGTAAAATAATATAAGATCAGGCGTGTGTCGTGTGTACACTATTCCACAATAGACGCGACGAAAGGAAAACGGAATCAACACCGAAACCTGTTACCAGGAATGTAAATCTCACGGAATCTGCGCGTTTACTATAAGAGATTGCGCATCTCAATCACGACGAACACACGCACGTTCTAGAATCACCCGTATATCGATAACAACGTGAAACCATACGGCTATTGCCGTCGCGGTCATCTATATATATAAAAACAAATGTCCTGACTCACTGACTCATCAACGCCCAGCCCAAACCCCTGAACATGAAATTCGGGGAGCGTATTCCTTTCATGACGTAAGCACACACTAAAAAGGGATTTTTAAAAATTCAATCCCTAAGGGGGTGAAAAAAGGTAAAATGTGTTTTCACGGATTCGTAAATATCTCTTAGGCCCGATGAGATATCGATTTGGTTTTTGCTTACAAAGGTTACCCATACAAATGCTTAAAAACATAATTCAGGATTTTGTCCTAATCAACCTCTAAAGGGGTAAATCTGGATTTAGGGGTGAATTACAGAACCCTTTGCATCTCCTGTGAATTAATTCCTATATATTTTTCTTCCGGTTTTTATACTCAGCCCAACAATTACTTTTAAAAAGATAACTTTTGCTTCCTTATTTCACAATAAATTTATTAACGAAAATAATTTTAAGGGTATAGGAGAGTGGAAGAATTGCGAACATCTAAGGGAAAAGTTAAACAAACGACGATTATTTATCAATTATAAACGTCTTTATTTAATTACGAACGGGTTAAAATTATAATTTATGTTGATAATCTCTAAATATTAAGTCATAGATATTTTTCGCGTTATTTTTTTCACTAAAATCTTCTCTTTTTTATTTCTTTATTAAATGTTATATTTCGAATTGCGCTTTTAAAAACTGTTTTCTTTTTTACACATATCACAAAATCAATTTTAAAGGAACAGAAACAATTTATAAAACGAAAAATGCTATTGTATATACAAAGAAGTATTATAATTTCATTGGTTTTAAGTAACAAACATCTATAAATTTTAAATTCTATGCACAAATGTCTACAAAGGGGCGAGAGGTCCTCCGGGGCGAAGCCCGGGTAACCAGCTAGTTTGTGATAAGACGAATTGAATGAAGACTGCGTCTGTCGCGAGACAGAATTATTCGACTGCAATCGGAACAGCTCGAAAGAGTCTGCTAGTGCGCGGTACACGCTTACCCGGAAGGTCGGATAGTAAAATAACACAGGGTACTTAGTGTTGCTACAGGATATCTCAGGATGTCTCTCTCTGCGCGCATCCTTCGAGGAATTGCGTCGTATCGAGGGCCTCTTTGGCTGTCGGTAGCGTCTCTAGAGGACTAGACATCTCGCCGCGTGTGCTCGCGGTCGCGAGGCACGTGCCACGCCGGCACCTCACCGATATTCGCACAATGAATCCGCTCGCTATGTCTTTCGTATGCGCTTTCTCCAATTAGCAACAAATTCACGATTCGCGAAACAGGAATCTCTACAGAAGACACTTTACTATAACAGATTACAGCAATAGATTTCCGAACTATCGTCGTATGCGATCTGCATGACCGAACAAAGAATTTGGTGAACAGACGAAACGTGCTTTCTCTATGAGAGACTCTATCCGAATGCGTAGACGAACGCGTCGCTGCGAGAATCGTGTCGCTAGCGCTTCTTCTTCTTCTTATTAATTTGCTCAGGCTCCTGCCTCCCGACGGAGGTCAATACGGCCCGTATGCTCTCAAAGTGTTTGCAGAAGCAACGTTTAAAACAAAGTCCAATTCGAAACTTCCATCGAATCGAGATATCCAATGTGCAACGGAAGGACAACTTGCGAACTTAGTCAAGGCCGTCAAGAGCGACGCAGAATCTGCGTATCGCCCGGTGTGTCTGTGTATGTGTACAGTCGCGGTCAGAGTAGTTGCGACACTTTTTCTTAACTTTACTATCTTATTACAGTAGATTTCTCGCGGCACACAATACTTATCGTTTAATGTATGCGACACATTTGTATGTGCAAGTTTGACAATATTATTACTACCGATTGCGAAGGTAGTAGTTCTTATTCTAAACCTAAATGCGCATTCTTAATCTTATTTGAAAGAAAATGTGTTGCAACTGCTCTGACTGCGACTGTACGTGTATCTATAGTTGGACTGCATAATTAGCGGCAGCTTCAAAGTTAGTGATGTATACGTGTATCTGTGTGTAACTGTCCGCGGTGTTTGAGCTCGGGTAGCCGTGGGTGCACTATGCCCAAAGAACTGCGCGGATCACTTCCCCCTGCAGCCTTATGAGCTGCACGATTTTTGGTGTCGCTAACGCGGACCGGCAAGACAAAACACGATCGGGCTAAACTCCCCTCGCCGCGATCGCCGCGTCGTTGTTGCTGTCGCTACCCGGGGTTGCTTCGCGAGCGCGCTATATTTCAAACAGTTAGTTATAGGATTAAAATTAGGGATTCGAAAAATTAATCTCAAAGAGAGAGAGAGAGAGAGGCCGTTCGAAATAACCGGCGTTAAATTTTATAAGTTCCATATATTTTCATAAACTATAAAAAGGCTCACATTACAAATATATTCAGCGTACGTATTATTCTCTAGTGCAGTAGGCTAGCCATTCCCGTAAACAATTAATATACTTCGAAATCATCAAGAAATGAAGGGCCCGAAGGGCTGTTTCCTTCTCTGTGAAACTTTGGATTGTTAGGAACTGCGCACAATAAATTGAATAGAAATCTTAAGAAACAGAGAATAGGGAACAGTTCAATATTAACGTATGCATTGTGCACATATGCAGAATATAGAATAAAATTTCATCACTGTTCCTCAGCGCTCTATGCCTCTGTTCCTCTATTCTGTGTTAATGAATTACATATGTTAATGAATTTTATATGTTAATATTGAACTATTCGACTGTTCCCTAATATTCTCTGTTCCTTATTCCATTTATTGTGCGCAGCCCCTTATACTTATATCGGATAGATGGAAAGAGAGGAAGAAAACAAAATAAAATGCGCTTCTAGCACGTAGATTGATCTTGATTATTAATATCAATCACTAAATTCTAAAATGTATTAATTCTCCTGTTAATCATATTTATTATCTATATTCAAAATAAGATTTTCTTTTCGTTTCAAATATTCGCGTGTACATACATTTTCAAATATATATAATGTATAATATATTACCTATATTATATATATTGTATATAAAAATATTATAAATATATGTTATGTTACACACATTATAATTATATATTATACATAATATTATATTATGTCATGTAATTATGGCAGTATTTATGAAGTGTTGTGCGCAGCTATTAAGGCGGCTTAAGTTGTCAATAATCTTATTTTTTTATTATCAATAATTTTTATTCGAGATTTTATTGCTTAATTTTTGCGCTTCAGGGGATTTATCCTAAAAAGCTTAAAAAAATTAATATTCTCTCTTTATCTCGCTTATTCGCTCGCTCATTTTTTCGTTCTTTCATAAAACAATAATTATCAAACGTCAATCACAATCATTATCGCATGCCGCCATAACGAACGCTTTAAAGTAGTAGTAGCAGCATAAAATGAGTTATGACAGATTTCGTTGAAACTTGCACTCTTTATATAGATTTAAATATGACCGAATTATTGGCGCAATTATAAGTAGATTGACCATCCCGAACGCGAGATAATCGCAATCAAAAATTGCATTTTTTCCATGTATTGCACGCAAAAAGCTGCATACGGAAATATCGTATTTTGAATTTTAATAATTAGAGCCAATGTAAGAAAGTGATGAAAAACGAATATATAGTAGAAGGACACTTTAGGAATACTAGTAAAAAACACCAAAATTATTAACCATTTAGATTTAGAAATACAATAATAAATAGGACCTCGATTTTCACGATTATTCGACGTAAAGAAGTGACTGGAGGAGAAAAATGACAGAATATAGTCTTTTGTTCTGTTTGTAAGGGACAGAATTAAAGTATCCAAAAGTTTTCAGTCTGTAACCGTAAATAGTCGGATGTTTTCACGTCGATTTAGAGTAATAAAATTTTGGTTGGTATTTGTCACGCTACTATACTACCTTAAATTCCATGACGCAGAAAGCACCGTTCAGAAAAGAGAAAAAGAGAAACAAAAGAAATAGGAATCAGAGATATACCATTTCAGCGTCATTTGCGTTCGCGGTCGGTTTACAGCTCGAGTTTCTAGTTTCGCAACTTGCCATCATTAAGCCCCAGACACAATGCCAGGCAACAGACAATAGGAATTGGAATAACATAGTCGCATCCTTTTTCAATACAGTGTATTAAAAAAGGATGCGACTATGTTATTCCTATTCCTATTGCCAGCTGTTGCCTGGCATTGTGTCTAGGGCTTTACAACCGTCCTTTCTCTCTATTATGTCTACGCGCTTGCAATCGAAAGCGCGGTCACGCGTCGCGTTCTGCGTTGTTCTGCGTCATGAAGTTGCGCAGTGCGCACCGCGGACTGCGGAGTGCAGCGTTTTCAATCGCGCCGGTAGTCTCGCGTGTGCGGGCGCTCTGAGAAACATTTCGCGAGCGAATCACTAATTTCCAATAAATAGACAGACAGGTGGGTGAGTAAATGTTCAATACACATAACATTCATTCCACGCGATTTCGAGCGTCACGAAGAAGGTTTATTAACGAAAGAAAAACTAAAAGAAAGAAAAACAGAATTCGAAGTCGCCCGCGCCGTCGAGAGGGGCGGGGACCGCTGGAGCCCGCTTCGCGTTCGAACTAGACACTCCGTTGGGCAACGCGCTCCATCGGCGCGCATGCGCCGAGACGCCCGGCCATCCAACCGCCAACGACGCCGTGCGCGATCGTGCGATGTTGTGCCGCGGTGCGGTGCGGGGCGTAAAAAATAAACGGAGCGATTTCGATATCGGAGCCAGCGCGCGTCGTCGTTCGTGCCTATCGTCGAGGATGCGCGACGCCGGACGTCGCGCCGACGTTCCTTAGGAATCGACGTCGCCGCGAAGGAGAAAGTGAGACAGGGAAGTGCAGAGATCTCGGGACGCGACGAGCCGCGCGAGCGCGAAAATGTGATCGCCCCCGCGGCCCGCCGTCGGCTGACTCTCCCCGTCTCTCGTCGACGACTCGACGAGACAGCCGTCAGACACTCGGACGCAGTCGGGAATCGCCCGCGCGCAGATTCTACCGTGAAATCGTCCGTTTCCGACGTAGACCTCACCCCGTTCCGCCCAACCATGAACGGCCAGGTGCAATCGTCGCGGGAGAGGTTAGGTGGGTGACACAACACGCCTGCTGTTTACGTCCCGGCGCGTCCCGTCCCGCCCCGACGAGGAACCAAATGGTTTGTCCCCTCCCCCGCTGCCGCAGTTTTCCTCTCGTTCACTCTCGTTTCCCTATACTTCCGTCTCTTTCCTTCGACCGTCATTCCCTTCGCTTTCTCTGTCTCTCTCCTTTCAGCACGCTCCGCACGCTTGACCGAGCATTTGTTTTGCTCTCGGCCCGAGTTGGGCATGCCGTACGTCGCTGATAGTACGAGGCATGGTTTTTCATTGTTTCTACGTGGAGCACGATCGAAGCGTGCCACTTTGTCCTCGGCGAAATCGTACGATACACAAATAATGCCTATTGTCCATTACAATCGTACGATAAAGCGGATGATGAACGATAAATAGAACTATAGAAGCTTCTTGAAAATTGTGACAGTCTGATTTCGAATAAAAGTTTCGGACAAAGGCAAGAAACGGAGTTCGGCCAAATGAAAAGCTACATGGTTAAAATACGATGTAAAAGGTAATTGTAAAAGAATATTGTAATCAAGCTGACACATGGAATTTGGGTAAAAGGACAATCGACCGCCCGGGATGCAACATACTTCCAGCTGTGAAAATGTCAGTTTTCCCTTTTTCACCTTTTCTTTATACGTATTTGTCCTTCCTCGGTGTCAAAAAGAAACACGGTCATTCTTTTGCCTTTCTATTTTCTTCCCTGCTTCTCTTTTAACAAAGCAAACGTGATAATAAAAGATATAATTATTTGCAAATATAATGTAGAATTATTCTTTCCTTTGGAGAAAACACTTTACCTCTTATCCCGATGTTAGCTGTTATTATCGCCGTTTTGTTAACCGTGTGTCAATTTGGATAGTCGGTTACACCGCAAATAACCCTGACGTTATGCCGCATGCATTGCAGGAGAGATAAGAAGGCGAGTAACGCCCGCGGCCCGGCGTCGTGACCTCTTAATTTGTTTACCTTGATGATTTATGTGTTGCAACAGCCTCCTGCGGCCGACAAGTGCTAATCGCGCTCGCGGTTCCGTGAAGCCGCTCTTTGCAGCCCGGAACGTCATCAGGTGTGACAACCAACAGAACAGTGTGAACGATGATCTTCATAAAATAGCGTAGAAAATAATATTAACATTATTAAGTGTATTATTATATTAAGTGCATAATTAAGTGTACTATATCTTAAGACTTGTCTGTTTGAGTGCAATGTACGTGTGTATAGTGCATTATTTAGCTTAGATAATACGCTCAATGATTATCCAAATTGACACGCAGATAACAAAACGGTGATAATAGTAGCTAATATTTGGGACAGGTAAATTCCTCTTTTTAAAAGGCGAAAACAATTCTTTATTTTTTCCTTTCAAGGAAGGAAGGGAGGGAAAATAGAAAAGTGGGAGCATGGTGAGTCATCGTCCATTATGAGATTTGTTATCATAATTTTCGTCCTTTGTATTTGGACCACCACAGGGCAGGTAAAAAGGTGCACAGAAAAGGTGAAAACACAATGATTGATATGCTACAGAACAGTAGGATTTAAAGAACAATTAATAGAAATGACATAGTAAAAAGAAAACTAATTAATTAATTAAAATAATAAGGAAGACAGAGAGAGAGAGAGACGAGAGAGAGACGGCAAAGTGGAGAAACAGAAAAACCTAACGTTATTAAATAGATTAATGCATGAAATTTTTTCAAAATGTCGATGAATTTCAAGATAAAACTGTTATATTTTTTCAGGTGGTTTCGGTCCCGTGAATTTTGGAATATTTTCCGGGATGATCGCCACAGACCGTGTTCCTACCATTCAATCATTCAACTCCGACGCCGAGTTAGACGACTCCATGTCCGCGACGGAGGTTGACAGCAAAGTCAAGACGAAATTGCTCTCTATGTGGAACAACGTTAAATACGGTACATATATCGAACGTATTGGCAGCAAAAATTTTATGTTTCAAAAATATTCTATGTTCTGATCATACATTCCTGCCGTAGATCATCATAAAATATTACAGATTTATTAATGTCTAAGGTTGATATTTCATGTGTCGTACGACAGTTCTCGAGTTTCTAGAAATCCTCTATCTTGTCGCGGTAGCCAATCAGTACGTCTGACAAAGACTCGTCGTACGACACGTGAAATGGCACCCTTAACGGTAACTATTTGGTGATATTTGTTGTACATAATAGTAGCTTTCCATTTACATAAAAACTCAGTTAATTCTCACTTGTGACGTCATAACTCATTGTCAGTTGAATGCACGTTACTTTTGGTGCAGATGGCAAGTGAGATTCAACTGAGTTTTTACTCACAATCGAGACTGTCATGTGCTTTAACGAGTCTAATAGACTCACATTAAAAGTGAGATTATGAACTTGTACTGTTATGCGATAGCTTTGTCATCAAAATAAGCAGGTAAATTCCTTTTACTCACTGAACAATTGACGTCTTATCTGAGTATTCTGAGTATAAAGTACTCACATAACTGACAATGAGTGACTCAGCTCACTTAAGTGTAAATGGAAAGCGTCTGATATAAAAAAGATTACGAGAAATAATTGCCAAATTATATGTTTCTTTCTTGATAAAAGGCTGGACTGTGAAGCTGAAGACAAACTTCTCTAAGGAATCTCCTGTGTGGTTACTCGGTCAATGTTATCTGAAAAAATCTGAATATCCTTTGGAGAGAGCATCGGAAGCATTGGAGCCAGTTGGAACGGGGAGTCAGGTTTCCTTGGCGATGGATGCCACAAATTTCGAGAATACCATAGAGGAATTCAAGAGGGATTTCGTGTCGCGTCTTTGGTTAACATATAGACGGGAATTCCCGATCCTGAACGGCTCCACCTTTACCACGGACTGCGGTTGGGGCTGCATGCTACGCAGCGGACAAATGATGCTGGCGCAAGCATTAGTGTGCCATTTCCTCGGACGGGGTAATTATTTTTCTCTTTTAAATTTTATTGATGCTAAAGATTCATTGATTTTCTGTTCTCGAAATCTCAAGTAAAGTGATTGGTTTATTTTATTTTAAAAGATCAAACTTATTTCTAAAAAATATATACATATATAGGTATGTATATTAAAGGCAACAATTATGCAAAATTTAAATATTTTAAATTAAAATTAAAATTACTTAAATTATTATTCTAAGTACTTAGGTATAAATTCGAAAATGTATAATTTTGTTTTTTATTTTATTCGACAGGCACACAAAGAATCGTTTGCATAAACCTATGTCTCTTATTGTGTTACATAGTATACTGAATGATATTTATTTTCTGATTTTATATAGAGTGGAGATGGCGGCCGGAACAATCGACTGACGAGAGCAGTCATCGGATGATTATCAAATGGTTTGGCGATCAGCCAACACCGGAATCCCCGTTTTCCATACACAGGCTCGTGTCGCTCGGCGCTTTGTCGGGGAAACGCGCGGGCGACTGGTACGGTCCCTCCTCGGTCGCGCATCTCTTGTGTCAGGCTATGGAACGCGCCAGCGAGGATCCTAACAGTAAACTCAATCAGTTGGCGATATACGTCGCCCAAGATTGTGCGGGTTAGTATCAATGAATACGATATAAAAGGACTATTCAATTACCGAAATTGGAAAAGCGATATTTTATTCTGTGCTTATTATATCAAAAGAAGTCTAAGAAATATCAAGTTATCTAAAGATAGCAATTTAAAATTAAATAAGAATTCTGTTTCTACAGAATAATAAAACAAAATTTTAAAATATACAATAGAAACATTTTAATAGTTTTTCTCATAAGAAAGCGGAGAATTTTATTTAAATGTGTTGCGCATTGTACCAGATTTAACAAAAATTTTGTTCTTTACTTTGTCGTGTTATTAATAATCATAAATTAATAATCGCTGAACGTTTTTTCAGTGTACATGCAAGATGTCGAAAATGTTTGCTGCACTCCCGATGGTAGACGAAAGGCGCTGATACTCTTAGTGCCCTTGAGGCTCGGTGCCGACAAGCTAAATCCCATTTACGCCCCTTGTTTGACATCGCTGTTGACACTAGACACATGCATTGGCGTGATCGGTGGCCGACCGCGACATTCGCTCTATTTTATCGGCTATCAGGACGACAAACTGATCCACTTAGATCCGCATTACTGTCAGGTAGTATTCAATCTTCTAAAAAACAAACATTATTTTAATATATGAAACATTTAATTTACATGTACAAATCCTTGTTATTTCAGTCTTTATTTGATATATTTCTTTGTTTTATATACTTTTTTCCATCTTTATCCCTAACTCAGAGGTGTATATTTATCTTTCAATTTATTTTGTTGTTCTGTGTAGCTCTGCTTTTTTTAATCTTTTTATGTGTTTTGCTTTCAATTGATCAGATTTTATTTTAAAATATAGTTAACGCTGATTCATTTCTTCACTCATTATTCAGGAGACCGTTGACGTCGAAGGAAATGAAAAATTTCCATTGACAAGCTTCCACTGCACGTCACCGAGAAAGATGTTACTCTCGAAGATGGACCCCAGTTGTTGCGTAGGCTTCTACTTTCCCGACAAGGAGTCGCTCACTGACTTTATGGAAACAATTCAACGGGTAAGTATGGAGATATCTTTAATTTTATTACATTTAAATTTGAATGTAATTGATATACAACAGATTAAACAAAAAAAAAGCAACATTGATACACTTCGTAACTTGCAAGTTTTTTGCGTTTTAGAGATGGAAAGTAAGCCAAACAGAATCAAATGTAGGAATAAGGTATAAATAGAGAAGAAAGGATAAAATGGAAAAAAAAAAGAATTCTGCTTCATATCGAGCAAAATTAGGACAGACGTCTCGTTAACATTGCAGTTCGTGATACCGAACCAGAAGATAGACTACCCGATGTTTCTGTTCTGCGAGGGAAGCGGTAAGGACCTGCAGCAGGGAATCGAAGTCGTCGAGGGTCTTCTGCCGTCGGCAAGTCACTACGTCGAGAGCGTGGAGGACGATCTGTACGAGTGCGAGGAGTTCGAGTTGCTACAGTAAGATAGAAAAAGAAAGAAGAATAAAGATCACAACGCGGGAGTATTACACGCGCGATTCCGTGCTCATCCGAATTACTCTCGCGAGAACGTCTCTATCTGTTCGCCCAATGCCTCGCGGCAGTATTTTTTTTTTCATATATCCGTTTCTCCAGAGCGCATGTAGGAAAACATAGCAAACATGGATGAGATGCTCAGTGTCGAGGTGATGAGCAACGCATTCCCATCGATCTCAATGCGTGTATGAAAACAGGATTCGAGTTAACTCAATGACCAGTTACTGTTACTTATGAGATAGGAGATAAGAAAGCAAAATTGTTCCCGACATTAGTACAACTTATTAAGCTAATTCACATTCGTCTTTTCGATTGTTTATTATGTATATGTATATAATATATATATATATATGCAATTATTATGAGAAAGCACAATTTTCTTATCTGGTTATATATGATCTCGAAATTCGTTGATGGCTTTATATATTGATCATTAGTAATAATTAACTTAATAATAATTTAATATGACTTAATAATATTGTAATGATTTATTAACGAAATTTCAGCGAATAGTTATTTCGCGTGTTACAATAAGGCTTTGATAGTCTTGGTGATTTTATGACGCGCGTTAAATCTTGTTGAATTGTCAAATTAAAATTGTATTTTGCTAAACTCTCTCTATGTATACAACCAAAATTCCGCGCGAATAAAAGCGCGACGATTCTGAAGTCTGATTCATTTAAAGGAAACTATGATAAGACATTAATTTATTTATTTATTTATAATTGAGTTATTCCTGAGTAACTCTTCTGCCTTGAAAAAGGAATAAGGAGGAATTTGAGGAACGTGAACATGGTATATACAGGGTGAAGCATCTAATAGTGTACGCCTAAACATTTATTTAGAAAAGATTTGTGATATCTGTACTTATTTATAGATGTATAAATAAAAAATAATATATAACAATATCTATATAAGAGAAAAAATTGCAATGAAATTTTCGAAATCTCGAAAACTATTTAAACGAGTCTTTCCTGTTACATTCCTACAAGTTATACTGCTTCTTCTTCAACGATATTTTCAAGAAACGTTTACAGTAAAGTAAAATAGAATAAAGAATAGACAATAGAGACTAGAGTGAAGAATCATTCATTTCACGCTTCAAAATTACTCGAGCGCTCCAAGAAGCAAGATAACGTGATATGTACGAATTGCTTAATCGACGACAAATAAATCTAGTGTAATCTCTAAAGCGTAGTGTAGATTTAAAAATAGTAAAAAAAGAGGATTGTTAAAGAATCATTTAGATGTACACTTTTTCAGATGCCTCGGACTGTATATGTATGTATGCGTGTATATGCATATGTATATGCGTATATTGTACTTATACTGTTGAATATGTACACAATATTGAACGTTGTTATATATCTCTCTTACAGCTGTAACGCTATACGCTATACGAAATAAATTGAGAAACATGTGACGATTACGTCATCCTAGAATGTATATCGCCGATCATTCGAACAATAATTTCCGCTTTGTACTATTACCCTGAACTTCGGCCACAAGCAGCGCGAGCGGTTCGTCATGCAAGTGCCAGTTGCGAAACAAAAAGTTAACTCGCAACGATACAAATATCTTTGAGTTACCGCAAAATCTCTCGTTGTATTACCTAGGCGTTCTGCATTGAAAACATCTACGAGCCTATTATTGTCGGCGTGACATCGCGTATTTACAACCTAATGACGTTCACGCTTGTGTGCGTTTGTGCGTGCGTGAGAGAGCACCGCGCGGATATGCGCTATAATACGCGTTCTCTCTATCGTTGTCGCGAAGTAAAAAACAATTGTTGCCGGAGGAGAACGCGAATCGCAGATCTCAAATAGGTCTAAATAGACTTGTCCGTTTTAATTCTTTGATAAAGGAATATGAAAATAGATTCTTAGGCGCTTGAGATTTTATCTAATATAATCTTCTCTACCTCTAATCTAATTTAATTCTTAGGCAAGTAGAATATAAGAATTAGATGTACGATTTAACATTTAAAAATATTTTTCTTTCAGAGAGATCTCTAAAGAAAAAAGTGGAGAAATCCTAACAGATCTAGATAGACCTATTTAAGGATCAGAATAATCTGCGCGACCGTCCGACGTATTTAAATAGATTTATCTAAAAATTCGATCTCTCTCTAAATCTCAGCAATATTGTGCCACGCAATTCCTGATCGCCGGCCACATTTCGTTAGTGGCGTTGCCGCGAAACTCCTTCAGTACTCTAATCTCGCGATAAAACTGCACGACTGGCTCGGTCTTCGTCGCGTAGTCCTGCAGCCTCTTCTGCACGACTTCCGGCTTGTCGTCCTCCCTCTGGACCAACGGCTCGCCCGTTACGTCATCTTTGCCCTGCGAAACGCGACAAAACGCTTCGTAATTAATGCTAAAATATCCGACTCTCAGTTTTATAATCAATAAGTGCAGTATTTTATAATTGTATTAGATCAAAATATTGTATAGTTATAGATTCTATCTTATTATATAATCAAATAATGTAGTATTGTAAACTCCGGTAAATCCTCGGTTATGCACGCGCTTATTTCTGCGCTCTTTTATTTTCAATGAATAGATTTGAATTCGTTGTGTGTGTGTGTGTGTGTGTGTGTGTGTGTGCGCTGATTACCGGCACTCGTGGATCATTGAAGCCGATGTTGTAGACCCTACCGCTGGGCAGATGGACCCATCGGCTCTTGACGCGGTCCAGAATGACGGCGGTCGGCACCACGAGATTCAGCACGAGATTGATCGGGTGCAGCCTCTGCAATCGCTCCGCCTGCGTCAACGTTCTCGGGAATCCTGCCAAGATATTCGCTCGCGTTTAGAAACACCAGGCGGCAGGTATAGGGGAGACTCGCGGCTTCGAGACCGACGACCTTGGCCGCTCGACGCCGCGAGGCCAGAATCATTTCCTTCCACTCACCGTCCAGCAGCCAATTCCGATCCGCCAGCGATTCGATCTCGTCGCTGATAAGAGCTATCATCGTGTCGTCCGGCACGAAGCTACCGCTGTCCATGTATTTCTTTACCTCCTTGCCCAGATCTGCGAACGAGATGTTTGTCTGAGGACGCTTTGCCAACCGGCGTTAGCCAACGGAGTGGCACGTGTCTCCTCGAGCTTTCATTGAATTATATATCGTATAATCGCGAGAATTTTGTTGTATTGAAGGCATCGTGTTTCGAGGGTGTTTCTAAAATTAACAGACCGACAATCATTCAAGCGCGGGATGAAGGATAGAAATAAACGCGGAAATTTAATTTTGTTCAAAGTCTAAGGTTTATGACACGTACGTGTGTTTGAAATTATCTGATTAAATATTAAATTAATATAATATATATTATATATCATTATATATAATATATTATTTTATAATATGATAAACTATAAATACTAAAAATATATAAAATATATGTACTTAAAATTATACGTTATAAATATACATATAATATGTAATATATAATGTATTTTATGTATTATGATTTATTAATATAAATATGAGAAAACGTGATAATCGAAACTAACAACAATTCAAACGCGTTTTATCGCAGTTGACGCAAAAGTCCAAGTCCTTTCGAATTTCGATTATACAATATACTTATATGTGGTATATATATCTAAGATAAGATTAAACGCGGAGAATTTATTTAAGTAATCGAAATGATAATAACACTTCCGACATGTTTTTCAAATTAGCAGATTGATAACGAAACGAAATCCATCTGATTACATAACGGCGCGAGTAAACATTAAAAAAACATCGATATCAAAATATCGGGACATCGACAACGAGGAACGAGGTTAACGATAAAATCCTAATTAGTTCAATGATTAGCAAAATAAAAAAAAATTAATATACAGTAATAGCATTGTTCTCGAAATGTTAGCGAAAATTCAACATATCATCGTCATATATCAATTCATCAATAATAAAACTAAAGGTGAAAATGAGACGATTGACAGCGGACGCTTTTAATAATATTCAAAAAGAGCATTCAGGGGTAAAAGCACCACCACCACCGCCGACGACGACGACGACGACGACGACGACGTACCAGTGCCGGCGGACACGTGGAAGCGGAGCCTGTCGCCGCTGGAGATGTGCGCGACGCCGAACTGCTGGACGATCCTGGAAGAGACGGTGCCCTTGCCGGACGCCGGCGCGCCCAGTATGACGGCCCTGAGGGCCGTCGCGGCGGCGGCGGCGCGACACGTGGTGATCGCCACCATGGGGGAGCCGCGTATCTACGAGGCTGACGGCGGTTTCCTGCGATCGGCGGCGGCAGCGGCGGCGACGGTGACGGTGACGGCGGGCGTCCGAGTGCCGCGGCGATCTCGCATCACCCTCGCCGGACTCTACCCTCGATCCCTACCACTGACCGCCCGCGCGGACTTCGACACTCCGCGCGATAAGCTGGCCGCGGCTTCAATCGTCGCCGCGCACTCCGGCCCCGGCCACCCGGCGACGACGCACCGTGTGACGCAACCGCGACGCGCCGTTTCGTAACGTCGCCCCACCTCCGCGCAGGCCCGAGGATGATGAATTATGACGATGCAGAGGAATTGAATTGACCCGCGCTCGCGAGCGAGCGGCGTGAAGTGAGCGACTGACGGCGCGAGACTGTGATCGAGGCATTGAACCTTTTTAAACCTTGAACTATTCAGAACTAATGGTCGATTGCGACGCAGATTTGAAGCTCTCTCGCTCACAGCATTGAATTGCCACCTAGAATTTAAATGATACGTCGCATGCCTCGTCGTGCTTTGAGTGCATAGTCCGATCTTATACTTAGGTTTGTTTTAAGGTAATCTAGCTTGAGATTCCAGCGAAACGAGAGTGATGTATAACATAACAACATAACATCTCGAGGTCGTACCTATAATTTATAAGATGATCTTAATACAAGATGGATCCTTTGTTTTCTTTTTCCTTTCTGTTCTTTTTCGAGGAACTTCCCTGAACTGGTACATATACACACAGGTGCAATAAGTTAGAGTGAGACAAGTATATTTTGTTTCACTCTAACCTCTAACTTGTTGCACCAGTGTGCACCAGTTCAGGAAGTTCTTAAAAAAAGAACAGATAAACCTGTGCAAACTCTTGCAAAATGAGGTTTTCGAAAAAAATTTCCGAATTGCGAACGTAAGATTTAATTATTTTCTAGCAAACGCGGATAGTCGAGATTAAAAACGACGGAAACTGCAGTCGAGCGATAAAAACAAACTGTTTGATTTAAAACGTGACGAGACTGCCGCTGCAGCGCGGCTTGGATCACGTGCCATTCAGCACGTGACCTGAACGTGTCTGCGTCTGCGTTTTCGCGTTGGCGGGACTGCGCTCTGCAGTTGGCGGCAAGTCAACAGAGTGCTGCGACGATCGTGAACAACCGTAGCCGTTTTCTTCGGGCTCTGCTTTCCTGTCGCATTACTGCAATTACAAGCGAATTGCGCGGATCCCAATTAGGATCAATTAACTTGATCAGCTTGTCGTCATGTCGAAAAATTCGTTCGAGGAGATGGCCCGCCAGACCAGCGAGGCGCAGATGCAGCTTAAAATCAGACTCGAACAGGTGTCGAGGCTGCGGAGTGAGTATAACTCAAATCGAAGATAATTATATCTCGATCTTCGAGAATTTAATTTCATTTAATTTCGAAAAGTAAAACGATTATCGTGCTCGTCGCAGTTGAATGCGCGAAGCTACAGTTGGATATGCTGAAACTCTACCGGCCGCGATGTTTGGAGATCCTGGAAGTGTTGCAGGACGTTTCCGTGCCTGCGAACCTCTTCGACCGCAATGGCGACCAGGTATATGTATTTTTTATATGTCGCAAAAAATTATGACAAGGTGCGTATGCTGAGACGGAACGTTGAGCCGCAAAACGGCGCGTTTATGTTGAAATATATTTATTACATTTCGAATATAGGACTGACACATCGATATGCGTATCCGTATAACGCCGTGTAACGTAAACATTTGATAATATATGTAATAGACAGTAATAATATAGATTTGCGAAGGTAGACTCTTTGGAAGCTGCGTCAAGTATCCTTCCTTTCTTCCCTTTCTCTCTCTCTCTCTCTTTCTTTATTATTTTTTCTTTTTTCTCGCGTTTTCTCCCGGCGAGAAACGCGTCGAACTGGCGATTCCGCGTGTAACTACCGCGTGCGAGAAATTTAAACACGATTAATCGCATTTAATTTAATGTACTTTTGATTGGCGCGAGCGCGGAGAATTAATGCGCTAAGGGGGAGACACATGCGCTCGCGACAATTAATACTTTTTTATTTTCAAGGATACTTAACACAATAATTTACACATATATCTTTACGTCGTTGGAGAGTCTCCTCTCGACTTTCATTTGCGAGGCGTTCGTCCAAACTCTCGTTTTGATGAAACTTTTGCAGTCCCTCCCGGTGGCGACGAACATTTCGCAAAGTTCGTTCCTCATCGCGAGTCGTGCAAATAAATCTGTCGGGGGATATCATTTATTTATTGTCTCTGTAACTCGTTAATATCGTTGTTCAGTTCAGTGTAGGAGGAGAGAAAGAGAGGATATACATATGTATGTTGTTTCGTGAAGCCGTCCAGACGAATAGCACACCTCGCAAATTAGATAGAACATCTTATTCTCTTAAATTATGAGATATTATCTACTCTCCTTTTAGATCCAGGGTTCACAAGCTTCTTTTAACAGATAAAACGTGTCGTTTCGCTAATCAGACATTCTTTTTTTTTTTTTTTTTTTTTTGTTGAATTGTTAAATTCAGGATTTTGAAATCTCACGCTGACGAGGAATTCATACGCAGTCGTGTGCAGCCTACTGTTTCACGTATCGAGTCGAGTACCACCGATATTTTTGAAACCTGATCTCGAATCGAAAGGAAACGGAAGAGCGGAAACTCCACGTTTGCGCAAACCTATTCTTTTTTTTTTCTACGTACTACTTTTTTCCCGATATTCCAAAAAATTAATGCGCTTTCTGTTAATCATTCTGGTCCGTTTTATTTCGATTCGGGAACGACTTTTCGTGCGCCATGCTCTTCGTTAATCCTCAACTGATACCACACGCAGGGGTCTCTATAATTCCCAGACAGCGCCGTGTGCAAAATCGGGACGTAAGACGTCCAAGGGCCAGTTTTTCAATAGTCGTTTAAACTGAAGTTTAGCTAAACTCACTCCTCTTTTTCTAAAAGGGTTAGACGAAGAGTGAGTTAAGCTAATTGTAAGATTAAAATTAAGCGACTATTGTGAAAAACTGGCTCTTAAAGATGTCTTTAAGACGTCTTACGTCCCGATTCTAAACATGCGGTGCTGTCTGGGTTAAAACCACTCATAATTTTTCTTTTTCAACTCTTTTCTATATGAAATCCGAGAAGCTTAAGGAAACGTATGGTGCCCAGCGAGGACTAATCTTGATTCATGCTTCATTACGACGGTAGATTCTTCGATACACGTAAACCGCCGGTTATCCGGACAAGACTCTTCTAGAAAACAGAAACGTAGGCCCAAGGGATACTAAACAAAGTAACAAATATAACAACAACAACAGCAACACAGTTTCGGCGTAAATTAAAAATCCTCGTTCGCATTCAGTTCGGATGTCGTCGTCAGGGGGGGGGGGGGGGGGGGGCGGCGGGCTCGGTACTCAGGCGATACCCGGGCGTCCGGATAACTGGCCGGTCCACCGTATCGCGCGGCCGAACCGGAGCTTCCTCTCGCTCGCCCTAGATCCTTATCGTTCGGACATGGTTTGCTGCAGTTCGTCGAGGGCGCCTTCGTGGTGATGGCGACGCCCGGTGCCCTCGTACGCCGGCGACGTGCGGAAGTAGCGGTGCTCGTATCGCGCGTGGTACCGTCGCAGGCACGAGTTCCGCGCGCGGCATTGCGCGGTCGCCGCCCCGGGTGGCTGTAACTGCGACAGCAGCAACGCGGCGTTCGCGCAGGACTGCCTCTCGCCCTCGCGCACCGCCGCCATCCGCGACTGACTGTCCCTGAACTCCAACGCGTCGCACACCTTGCCGGCCTCCAGGGCGTAGTTGGCGAGGCAGGGTAACAGGCCCTCCTCGTCCTGCGCCTGGTACAAAACGATCTGTTGTACAGCCTTCCCGAAGAATGGGAAGAAACATTCCCATCGAAGTGGGAATTACGAATTCAAAACTTGAAAATTTTAAGCGCGTCTCTAAATCCTTTAATACTTAGAATATTGATCGAGCATTTTAATTTAATAAGAGATATCGGGGAATGGAATTTGATCTTTCATGAAATTGCACTTTGAAAGTTCTGATATTAAGAAAATCGATGAAAAGGATCGATATTCTCCTTATTGTATTTGAATAATATTCAAAGATTTTTGGAATTAGAAATGTAGAGGACATTTTTGTATATTTTTACATGTGACATTAGATCGATTTATCCGTAATCTTCGAATTATTCAGAAATCACTTTAGCATAAAGATGAGAATTTGGACTCACGCGAGATGGACTTACGCAAGCCTTGCAGATCTGCAATTTCACACAGGGCACGTAGAGCATCCGAGACGTGTCGCCGGCCAAGTTATCCACGGTTCGGCATCGCCACTCGATGGCTTCTAATTCCGGGCAGCTTCTAGGCTCCTCGATGGCTGTATAACCCAAACAATTGTGTTATATAATTTGTATCAGCTATTATTTAACTAGATTCATTGGATTTGTACAGAATACAGATTATTCCAGATTTATCAGGCCATCTCTTGCCTGCAGATTCTTTGGACTTAAAAATGAGAAATCAGTAATTTTTTAACTGTATGATTAAAATTAAAAAGCTTCTTCGAAAACTAAATAAAAGTTAAAACTATAAAATGTTTTTTTAAAATAATTTTTTGATAGCAGATTTTGATATGTTTATACAATTATTATAAAACATAACTATGTAGTTTCCAAATAAAGGATTGTATAGAAAAGCTAATAATTATATAGATAAAATTATGCAATCAAATTAATTATAAAGATAAATATATAAACTATAAGGATATTATATTAATTAAAAGAAATTTTCTTCAGAAAAGCTTAGATTTAAAAACTATAAATAACTAAAAAAACGCGCAACACGCTTCATTAAGAAAAAAATTTAATAAATACTGGCTCGCTAATTGTGAAATGTTCTGTATAGTTTGTATAATCTTTTCTACAATTTCTATAACTTCTTTTCGGATATGATTAATACTCACACTCGCTTTCTTCTACATTGTTAATACTGCTCCGTTTCTCCTCGGCTTTACTGTCGGTGCCGCTGTTAGTGCTCGGATTATTGTTGCTGTTTTCGCGGAAATTAGACGTAAAATTGTGCTGCGCCTCCTCTTGCGCCCTTGCCTCCTTCTGACCCGCAACGTTGTTTCGAAGATCGTTCAGCGCTTTTCGCATCTTCTGCAAGGAATATGCCGCCGCCATTCGCGACATTAATTTATCCTTCACCTGTCGAACATTTTTACAGATTTTATTTTTTTAAATAATTATTATTATTTATATTAATCTTATTAATTGTATTTTTCTAAATATTCTTCACTTGAGTTTCCCATAAATGATCTAATCACGTTTTTTTTTTTAATATTACTTTAATCATCAAATATAGTAATTTACAATTTAATAACTTGAAAAAAATTAAATTTTTTTAGAATTGTATTTTTATAAAAAATTGATTTATAGCATTAAGGGGATCCTAAAGCCGTCTGTATTACCGACCAAATTCTATATCTGTCCTTGTATAGACAATGATAATAGACAAGGATAGTCAAGGTTATAGGTTATATTGCATTCATTACAATTAATTTTTTTTTATAGGTTTTTGTTCTTAGTTCCAATTGCACGATATTGTTCTTACATGTTGTCCCTAAGTCATGCCGGTCTAATTTTGTGGATATTTATTGTGGAATTTTTGTACAAAGCAAATATTGTCGTCATGTATACCAAAAAATATTAATTTTTTTTTGTTTTCGATATAAATTCGACCACCATGACCTAGATTTTGATGCGTACTTTAATTCTATACAAGAATTTTGCATTTCTATAAAGCCAATTAAAAGATTTTCTCTAAGAAAAAAAACCGGTATTACAGACGGCTTTAGGATCCCCTCTTAGTATATTTCATAATTCGAATATAAAGAGCTGATGTGTGAAAGTAGAAAAATTACCTTCTGCAGATCCATTTCGTCCCCCGAATAAGCAGCGTACCTCATAGCCTCGTCGAGAATCAAATCCTTAATATATTTCAATTTCGTGTCCATCTGCTCGAGTTTATCCTTCCGCTCATTCTCCTCCTCCTTTGGCTTTAAATTTTCGGCCATATTCTGTCAATGAGGAACGAAGGTCCTTACTTATTTATTCAGTGAATAATATCAAGCCATTATATTGAAGACTATTATTAATATGAACTATTATAAATATTTTGTTTTCTCCTTTTTTCTAAGGGCCAGTTTTTCAATAGTCGTTTAAACTGAAGTTTAGCTAAACTCACTCTTCTTTTTCTAAAAGGGACATTTAGAAAGAGACGAAGAGTGAGTTAAGCTAATTGTAAGATTAAAATTAAGCGACTATTGAAAAACTGGCTTTAAAAGATGTTCATTCAGTCACTTTTATTGCCGTCACTGTGCGATGCGCTCGACAAAAGAATTCTAATAATTATTGATATACCTCGTAGTAGCGCTGCAGCATCCACTCGTCGTCCTGATTCTGCGTGCCCTGTCCGGCTGTGAAGGTCGCCTTCTTCTTCCTCCGGTCGATGCCGAAGTATTGCGACCAGTCGACGCTCTTCTTCCTCACCTGAAGGAATTTCGACTTGGCCGTCTTCGTAGCGTTTTCCTTTTGGCCCTTCGGGGACGGCGTTACTTTCGGCAGCGTTTCCGTCTTGCCTTCGTGATCGTGCTCGTGATTCTGATTGGGTTCGTGCTTGTGTTCGTGATTCTGATCGAGTTCTTGCTTGCGTACGTGATCGTGATCATGGTCATGATCGTGTTCGTGATCAGATTTATGAGTGTGATTGTGTGAATCCGTGAATTGCGTGCCGAATAGGGCTCCCAGGTCTTGAGCAACCTTGAAATAGGAATATGTGTTACACGAGGTTACTATAATTTCAGAACGAAATCAATAGGAAACCTATTGGCAGTAGATGACAGAGCAATTAGCCGCAAACAGCGGTACAATGTTGTCCTGCTGTTTGTCGCGTTACCTTAGGATCCGTGGTCTTTAATCTGATTTGGGTCGGCCTGGGGCTTCTCTTAGCGACCGGATAGCGCTTAGCCAGCTTGCGATAGCTGCCGAACTCGCGGCCGATAGGAAATCGACCGTTTACGTTTCTACGTTCCGCCGGCAGATACAGGATACCCTGATCCTGATCGCGATCCACGAACTCCTCGTCGTTGCCCTCCTTCATCTCGCTTCTCAACGGGTCCTTGCTAAGCAGCTCGCCCCAAGACATTGGTCCTGCCGTTCTGTCGAGCAAATATTACGTATACGTCCTTAAATCCCTTTTCCGACCGACTCATTAACGATCGTCCTTGTACCCGATTTTTGGGACGAAAATTATATTATATGAACAGAATGACGTTAGAATATATAAATACTTAATCTTCCTTTTTAAACACACACTGCACGCTATTAAATTCTCCCAACAATCGGGATTAAGTCAGTTTATCTAAAGATCACATTGCTATATTCATAAATCGGTGAAACTTATAAGCTCTAAAGCTCTTTAGATTATATAGTTGTGACCTTTAATGAGTCAAAGGGATCAGCCGTCGAACTTACTCGTATACATTGTTCCCTCTACCAGCTCTGTATCTGTCGTAAAGTGATTGTAAAGCGGTTAGATAATCGTCGTCGTCCACCTCCACGAGCGCACCGTACGGAGAACCGTCCTGCAGTTCCTCCACGAACAACTTCGTCAGGTCTTTGTCGTCCAGGTTCAGCCGATCGCCGGCGCCGCCCCGTTTGCGGCTGCCACTTCGCTCGCGCTCGCGAAAGATCGAGCTGGCCACCGGTTCTTCCTGCAAACAATTATCATCGCGATGCTCGATGTCATTTATTGGAGATCTCATCTCTATGGCATCTCGTTCAACGTTGACAATTTAAAATGTCTCTGCTTTCGATTTTTATATAATTGGAAGGGACAAATATTACGATTGCAAATGTTGAAGCTCTCCCTCTTTTCTGAAGGCTTTTTAATCATTTTTGCCTTTTTTTTAAAAATGAATTTTATTACGATTTGGACGAAAAATTATTATGTTTATATTATTTAATATAAATATATAATTTAATATATAAATATTGGTTATCTATACATTATAATTTATTATTTATTAATACATATACATGTATTTAAAAATTCTAAGCATTTAGAATTTTATATAAAGAAATTATTGTGCGTGTTACATAATCTTTTCTCCTTTCAAATTTTCCATTTATGCGGTTTTATGTGTTATCGAGAACAATCGAAATAAGTAAAATTAAGATCAAATTAAGGTTTAATCTTAGGAATTAATCTGTCTTGGTTAAGAACGGAATGGCTATCTATATCTTCTACATTAAATGATAAGTCGAGGAATTTACCTGCTCAGGTATAGTCTCCAAATAATCGAGCAATGCCCTTTCGAGTAATTTATTATTCAAGCCCTGGAGACCCTCCCCCACCGTTTCCAGCTGGCCATTGTCTGAAACCACGATATAAAAGTAATTGGCAATTAATTACAAGGATCTAATACATATGCCATGAAAGTTCATTCTCCTTTGCTCTTTTCTCGGAGACTAAAAATGTTTCCTCGGGAAAATCTTACCGCTAGGCAGGAACTCGATCTCTTCGTCGTCCTCGTCGAAGTCGCGATCGAACTTGCGGTCGGTGTCGCCGCCGTGATACTTGAACGAGTGCAGGTCGTTGTAATACTCCGGTGAGTCCGCCATGTTCAGGGACCTCTGCTTCCGCACGACGTTTTTGGCGCTCCTGAGGAGCTCGTCATGGAATTGTCGAGCCGCGGGAACCAACGTGATTGCGCTGGTTCCCAAGATCAGCAGCGGCAACATCCACCGTGGCGATGCCATTTGTGCTCAAACTAATTAGCAGAAATGTAGTCGCATGCAATATCGCGCAAAAAGAAACGTTGAAAGAGTAAAATTAAATTATTGAAAAAACATACATTATCTCCTCTTTTATTATCCAATATATGCAAATGGAAGATATGCACAGATTAATATAACGTTTGAATATAAAAAAATATCGATTAATTGTGTAAAGAATTATGGATTTTTAAAAAATTGGTAAAATAAATTTATCGATTGTGAAGAAATACTGCTGCGTAATCAATAACAATTATACACAGATTAATTTAATGTTTGAATAAAAAATATCGATTTTTTTTTAAAAAAGATATGGACTTCGTGTACAGTCGGTCACATAAAGGTTGCAACACTTAATTTTTGGATGGGTTTTAAAACGCACGAATATTTTGAGACTACGAACAGTACGAACCATTGCCAAAACAAATCACCCATCCAAAAATTAAGTGTTGCAACCTTTATGTGACCGACCTTATATTAGCAATATATACATATTAGGACTAGAATTTTTCTTCGAAGATTTTCAATTTTAAAGATTCGAATTTTCGAAGATTCGAAGCTGCATAGAAAATCTTCGAGAATTGAAGTTTTGAAGATTCGAAGTCTCAAAGTTTCGAAGTTTGGGAATTTATTGATACTGCGCACGTTACAAGTGTTACGTGTCATTTTGCCGCATTAATTTTTACTGAGAAACCTCAGTAAAGGTCGTGGCACACAAAGAAACTTAAGCAGTAAAACGTAAGCAGTAAGCGAATTAGCCAATCACGGTCCAGAACTTAAGACATAACTTAAGCGTTAGCAAATCCAAACTGTTGATTTCCTTACTGCCTACGTTTTACTGCTTAAGTTTTTGTGTGTTCCATGGCCCTAACTGTTGGGTAGACGACGTAAACGGTAAAAAATAAATTAGAAATGTCAAGGTTATCATCGGCCGTAGTCACATCCAAGCAGGTTTTGTAATAAAAATTCAAGAGATCAAGATAAGACTTTTTGTATAAATAATATGGACACTGTGTACATAAATATATAAATAATATAATCATATTTGAAATAGATATATATATACAGGGTGTATTAGACCACCCGATTTTTTCGTAAACGCGAGGTGAGAGGAAATTGAGAGATTGGGGAAATTGGTGAGAAATGTTAAGCCCAATATTCTATTTGAAGAATCGAATGAGGGCATTTTCATTTTCCAAAACTAACCGGAAGTAGTGGCTACTACGATCAACTTTAAAATTTTAAATGAAAACATCTTTTTATATATCGTGTATATGTTACAGTAAATGTGTTAATTCAGTAAATGTATACGCTTACTAGTCAATGTATGCACATACGTAATTGATAAGCAAATCTATTCACAAACAATGAGATTTGAACTTTTACTAGTAGAAGCATACATTTTCACACCTAATTTAGTAAGAGTATGCACAAACAAAAATGTATTAATTGTGCAATTAAAGATAGTTTACAATTATAATCATACAATAATGGTTAAAGAGAATACTTTATACTTATGCTTTCTAACACATAAAATTGTATCTGTATACTTTTCTATACCAACTGTTCTGTGCTTTAACAAAAAGACTGCTCAATATGTTAACGATTCACTGCTTTAAATGACATATTTTTAAAGAACGTTACCTACTTTGATGCAAAAGATTTTTATTTTGAACACGTATTTGTTTTACTTTATGTAACTAAATGTTCGTAAATTTATTAAATAAAATGTTATTAAGTTTTTATTTTCATTTTCTACATAAAAAATTAGAATTGCGATATGCTTTTGCTAATGTGTTGTAGCAAATGTATGCATTGTCTTGTAAATAAATACATTTACTAGGAATAGTAAATATTTTTATATTTAGTTGATACTTTTGCTAAAATCTTACGTAAATGCATACATTGACTAGTAAGTGTATACATTTTTACCAAATTTTACGCTTTTACTGTAACATATATATAAGGGTATCGTTGGATAGATCTTGAAGAAAGAAATCTTTTATTCGAACATAATCGCGATATCTCCAACCGTTGAGGAGAAACGACTGGAAATCTGAATGATGATGGTGTCGTAATAATAACGAAGTTTCGTATCCGAAACGAGAAATGTTACTTTTATTATATAAGCCTTATAAATGTTTAATGTGTTTTCCGTCTTAAATTAAACAACTTGATTTAAAAGACCAGAGAGAACATGAAAGAGCGTATTCGGAAGCGCGCCGACCGCTAAGTGATGCAGAAGTCCTTCGAATTATAGGTAAACATCAGAGCTATAGATAACATCGGAGACAGAATCCGTCTTTGTTTAAATACATACATATATATATATGTGACATTCCACGTCAAGTGGCCCCTCCCTCGGTCCAAAAATTGAAGCGACTTTAAATATTGAGTTTGGGCTTAAAATGTTCGTATAAGCGAGGGCTTTCGAAATTTGAGTGGCCTTTTTGAAAAACTCCGCAACCCCATGACCCCATAAGCAAAATAACCCAAAAACCTGATGAAGTAATCTTACAATATGATTTATACGACTTGTCTCATCTCAATAATCGCTTTAATTAAGCTGTTTGGCTCTAAAACCATCATAAACTATTAACCCCATGACCCTTTGATCTTATAACTCTCAAAACCCCATAACCCCATAACCATATAGCCCCATAAGCTTCTAAACCCCTATAATCGAAATCATCGCACTTTGATTATCTTTCTATACCTCCGTAATCCTGTAATCCCATAACCTCTTGACCCTAAAACACCAAAACCCCATAACCCCATTCTAGAATATGCCCAATTACAAATTTGAATACGCATCATGTCTTGCGACCTGCACAATGTCACGACTCATTCCAAAAACTGCATTACCATGTCGTCAGTATCCAAAAACTCCATAAAAATCCTAACTTAATGAGTCTGACCTTGTAATCCATTCAAAATTAATGTTTTCTCAAAATTTGTACTGAAAGCTTATGGGGCTATATGGTTATGGGGTTATGGGGTTTTGAGGGTTATAAGATCAAGGGGTTATGGGGTTAATAGTTTATGAGGGTTTTAGGGCCAAACAGCTTAATTAAAGCGATTATTGAGATGAGAAAAGTCGTATAAATTATATTGTAAGATCACTTATCAGGTTTTTGGGTTATTTTGCTTATGGAGTCATGGGGTTATGGAGTTTTTCAAAAAGGCCATTCAAATTTCGAAAGCCCTCGCTTATGCGAACATTTTAAGCCCAAACTCAATATTTAAAGTCGCTTCAATTTTTGGACAGAGGGAGGGGCCACTTGACGTGGAATGTCACAATATGATTTATATGACTTGTCTCATCTCAATAATCGCTTTAATTAAGCTGTTTGGCCCTAAAACCATCATAAACTATTAACCCCATGACCCCTTGATCTTATAACCCTCAAAACCCCATAACCCCATAACCATATAGCCCCATAAGCTTCTAAACCTCTATAATCGAAATCATCGCACTTTGATTATCTTTCTATACCTCCGTAATCCTGTAATCCCATAACCTCTTGACCCTAAAACACCAAAACCCCATAACCCCATTCTAGAATATGCCCAATTACAAATTTGAATACGCATCATGTCTTGCGACCTGCACAATGTCACGACTCATTCCAAAAACTGCATTACCATGTCGTCAGTATCCAAAAACTCCATAAAAATCCTAACTTAATGAGTCTGACCTTGTAATCCATTCAAAATTAATGTTTTCTCAAAATTTGTACTGAAAGCTTATGGGGCTATATGGTTATGGGGTTATGGGGTTTTGAGGGTTATAAGATCAAGGGGTTATGGGGTTAATAGTTTATGAGGGTTTTAGGGCCAAACAGCTTAATTAAAGCGATTATTGAGATGAGAAAAGTCGTATAAATTATATTGTAAGATCACTTATCAGGTTTTTGGGTTATTTTGCTTATGGAGTCATGGGGTTATGGAGTTTTTCAAAAGGCCATTCAAATTTCGAAAGCCCTCGCTTATGCGAACATTTTAAGCCCAAACTCAATATTTAAAGTCGCTTCAATTTTTGGACAGAGGGAGGGGCCACTTGACGTGGAATGTCACATATATATATATATACATTACATATACATAAATATAAATAAATTTATGACATCGCTACTAGTAGGTTGCTTCAATAAGCGAGCTACCCCCATCACTAAAATCCGCCAGAGTCGCAAGACCTGTGTATATGTATACGACCGTCCGTGATTTGATGTTAATTTATTTCTACAGTAACTCAGCATGCGCATCTAGTTTTGTCTTGGGTTTTTGAGTTAAAAATTTTGAAATTACATAGAAGTTTAAATAACTGTTTGGGGTCGAAAAATTCGAAAACTAACTTCGCAACTTCGATTATTCGAATTACTTCCAAAGATTCGAAAACTTCGAAACTTCGATATTCGAAGTTCTCTTCTTTTCTTCAGATTCTTCGAAGCTTCGAAGTTGCGAACCTTCGAATGATTAGGACTCCTACCCTGTATAGACTTAAAAAAATTCAGAAAAATCGACAAGTTTATTTTTTAGGTTTATATTTTTTTACACTATAATTAGTACATTTTTTATGTAAACGTCGTATTAATCTGTGTATATTTATAATGGACAATGATAAAGATTGTGTTTCTAATTTTTTTCGTTAACGAAAATTATTATAATAATTTTATATCGTCTTTATGAACCATCGGTAATATCATATTATTGTAATTTTTATTTTTTATTAACGCTGATTTAAACCGATTTGGAGAGACAAGCTCCTCGATTCAGTTCTACGCTCGGCGCCTTAATCGCCAGACGTGTACTGTATATCGTAATAAATATATATAGATATATTGACAACGTCTATTTTGCATACTGTGTACTAAGCTAATATCGATTTTGTTAATAGGGTAACGAAGTCCTTCGCACGAATGAAGACGTATCGAGGAAATCTACGACGTAACATCAAGACAAGACCAGATAGCCCTTAATAAATCCTATCCGATATTCATGGAAAAACTCATCAAACTTAATATTAAAATTCATTGAATTTAAAATTAAACCTAGACAGAGATGGAGGGAGAAACCGAGAGGAAACAGAAAATAACAAATAAAAAGAAGTACTATAAAGAAGAACAGAAATCGTAAAGTAGAAACAGGTTTTTCATCTTTTAATTTAAAAGTCAGAGTAAAATTAAAATAAAATTAGGTAAATAGGAAAAATACTGTAATAAAGTAATAAAGAGGGCACACAAATTGTATACAAATTACACTGCGCAGCGAACATTTTCTCCCTTTGGGATCAATAATTAAACGTAACATTTCCTAATGTAAAACTCACAAATTACATATGCATGTGTAAATCATAATGCATGTAAATTTCTCAAATTCGCGTAGAAACGATCTTCCTTGGATCTTCTCGTTTCGGATTCAAGTACCGACGTTAACGAAACTTGCTTAGATAAGCGAGAGGTCAGTTCACGAAGGGGGATCAAGTTACCAGATGGTACCGACGTCCAGCCGCGCGTATATAGCTCCGCTGAATTTCGCGTGTTTATCGGGGCCGCGCGTGTTTGCCAGCGTATATTTCGCAATCGACGTGCAACAACCTGTCGTTAATAACCGTCGTTGACGCGTTATGACGAAATTTCGTAAATTCTCGCCTCGCGAACGAACGCCCCGGGGTCAGCGGGGCCGGGAGATCGAGAGTCGGCCGGACCGTCGCGTCGTCGCGTCGACGGGATCGATTCGCATGGCACGCGGCTACGTGTCGCAGGTGAGATTTGCATTTTAAAAAGATATAAACTTAAAAAATAAACTTGATGATTTTTCTAAATTTTTTTTAAGTCCAATATTCCTAATATACACGAAGTCCATGTCATTTTAAACATAATCGATATCTTTTATTCGAACATTAATCCGTGTGTAATTAGTTATTGATTACGCAGCAGTGTTTCTTCGCGTTCGACAAATTTATTTTACCAATAATTTAGATCATATCATTATAATTAAGAATATAATTATATTTGAGACTCGATCGACTATCATGCATGAAATACACGAAACGTACGTCGCAATCGGGGGGAATGCAACGGAACGAACTGCGGATCGGCGAATTGCGAAATATAAACGTGGACAGTTGGAACGTAATCAACGGTGAAACTTAGTTAACGGAATTTAACGTTAATATGACGTGAAACAGTGGGTCTTGTACGGGGTAAATGGGACGTACCTGATTGATTTAATCTCTCATCCGCGTGACACCTCCTCAGGATAAACGGTTTAGCGACCAGCGTTTCCTTCTTCTCTTCTTATCTCGTTTTTTTTTTTTTTTTTTTTAATCTCAGTACGTCGTAACGTCGTCGACGACGGTTCCCCGGGTGTGCGTGGAATCCCGACCTGCTCTCTCACGATCAGGAGGACCACCCAATGGCGGCGGCTTTTATATAGGCCGACGGAGGGTGCGATCGATAGAAACGCGCATGGAATTCATCGCTGCCGGCGGCGACGGCGACGGCGGCGGCAACAGCATCATCAGCACTCACCAGCAGCAACAAGTAAAGGGTGTCGCGCAAGCGGAGCGCGGGGGGGTAAGAGAAAGCACACCGACCGGAAATTTCTACGACCCCTTCTCGCGAGTTTTCATCCCGAACTGGATGACCCGGGGAACGTTTGTCGACCCTTCGGGGCGCTAACGGAGAGATCAGGCATATATTTGATTGATTTCTGTGACTGGGGAAGCCCCTACTGCCGCTACAGGAAAAATTGCAAGAGAAGTGGACCTATTCTGTAACTGTTAACGACAGTTTCGTTATCGTTATATTGTCGTCGCGCAGCTTCTTTACTAGAGGAAAGTCCCCTATTATGAGATAGGATTCTTAATATGAGATAACGGGGTTTCTTTTGAACTATTAGGCCCTATCTGGGTCTATTAGTTTAAAAGAAACCCCGTTATCTCATATTAGAAACCTATCTCATAATAGGGGACTTTCCTCTATATATAATATCTGCAACGCAAATATAACGATAACGAAAACTGTCGTTAAAGTCCGGTTTTTCAATAGTCGCTCAACTTTAATCTTAGGCCGGCATTCGTAGTTATTTAAGACCGTCTTAAGTTCAATCTCAAGACGACATGAACCAATCACAGAGGCGTATTAGCGTCTTAAGACATTACTTAAGACGGTCATGAAGACTATGAATACCCGCGGCCTTACAATTAGCTTAACTCACTCTTCGTCTCTTTCTAACTATCCTTTTATAAAAAGACGAAAAGTGAGTTTAGCTAAACTTAAGTTTAAACAACTATTGAAAAACTAGTCCTAAGAGCTACAGAATAGGCCCACTGGATGCTAATCGGACGTTGCGTTGCGTTCGGTATTTAAAGAATTATTTTAACGGATCGCTATTTTCTTCTTGAGGTCCTCGAGGCTTTGAGGACCGCGCGGAAGATCGAGATCGCGATTAGAGGTAAAGGAGATTGATCGACGCACGATCGCAATTTTGGACGCGCAAAATAAATACCGGATTAATCGACGCGGGACGCCCCAAGTGTTTCGAGTGTCTGATCGACCTCGGACTCTTCTAAACGCAAAAACTACAGGGAAAAATTGTAGCGCGACGTTATTTTGATCCTTGAGCGTAGTCCTTAGGAGTTATGTTAACGCGAAGCCATTCGTCTTGCGAGTTAATGAAAGAGACTCGATCTTCCGCGCGCGACAAAAGTCGCATCGTGTTTCTTTTTTCACGTGCAGCGTGCTTTATATTTTTGCATACATTTTTATATCATTTGCATACATTTTCATAAACGTCTTTTTGCGGAACTATAATGCCTTGTAATCTGCATGGGAATTGCGTGAAATCCGGGAATAAAAACGCAACGCAAATGAAACTGTGACTCGTTTTGCAAAATTAATTATCATAGATAGAGAGGGTGCGTGCTCGGTAATTAATTTACCGTTCTGGCGAAAAAGGTCAGGTGAGCGGAGAAAGGCGTTTTCGGAATTTCATTCAGGAAGTATTGATCATATCGTCGCGGAATTGCCCGATCATCGGAATGCGATGTCTGTGCCAGTGAATAATTCTTCGACAGCGCGTGGGAACTTTTTATTCACGAGAACAACACGAGGATCAGCCGCTTTCGCAATTGCAATATTGTTATGATGTATAGTCAAATTTACAAAGTATAATGTGTTTACACTCGTCCCTCGATTTACGCGGAAAATATTTCATGTTCACGTAGTTTTTTCCACGTAGTTTTTTTTTTTTACGTGGTTGAGAAACGCATAAATGGAGTTTGCCAGTATAAAAAAATAACGTGAGAGATAAGCCTGCGTACGCTGCAAAAATATTTATTCCACATATTTGCGCAAAAACAATAATAATAAAAGTTCAGAAAAACAAGTTTAAATTTTATTGATTGTCGCTGTCAATACTGTACTCCAAAGCAGTCAATTTTTTCCTTTTAATTATTTCGAAATTACTATTTTTATCACTAAAAATATTTGGCACTTCTACTTTAGAAAGAAATACCATAGAAAAATATATTTTCTA
Source organism: Leptothorax acervorum (assembly GCA_035220615.1). NCBI lineage: Eukaryota > Metazoa > Arthropoda > Insecta > Hymenoptera > Formicidae > Leptothorax > Leptothorax acervorum. The sequence goes on from JASTWQ010000285.1 coordinate 41,196, forward strand.
TAACTGCGTAAAATAAAATCACGTAAAACTGAGACTGCGTACAAAAAGTTCCGCGTAAAAAAAACCCGCGTATAAAAAGTATCGCGTGAATCGAGCGATAATTGTACTTTAAGAAAGTATATTATATTATTAATTTGGTAAGAATCTATAAAAGCGTATTTACGTGTTATAAATGTGTATCGATCAACACGTAATCATAACAAGACTCATCTTGAATATGCAATTATGTTAATCTGCGTGTACGACGCATGCGTACGCAAGATATTCGATAAATCGCGAGATAATTGAGTCCTTGCGAAAGAAAAATATTTTCTTTAATCGCGATGATTTCTACATTCGAAGAGAGATATTTTCCTCGAAAAAAATTACGTAACACCAATAAAAATAAAATATGTCATATTTTTTATTTAATTCTTTAAAGAGAAAAGTTTATTTTCTGCTGATTGTTCCACGATTTACAATCTATATAAACACGCATGCATAAATATTTATATTATTATCAAATCAGAAATTGCCTAGTCTTTCGCAAACGCGCTATAGTTAATTAGAGAATATCCGTAGATATTTCTTCACGCGTTAAAGATGTTACTAAGGTCATTATACCGTGAAATAACATTGAGTAATAATTTTAACATAAAACAAGAATAAAGGATACCTAGTCAAAATAAATTGATTTTAGATATGGTGACGACATCTTTTTATGACTATCCCAAACTCTATGATTAATTGGTTACTGACGTGTTCAACTGCTTCTCGAATCTCCACTACAGTCTGAAATTTACTTACAAATGTAATAAAGAGAAAAGCATAAACTTTCTTAGTATTTAAAAATTATTGATAGAATTAACGAATCTGGTTGGTTCGATAAGCCAACTTTTTTTAGGAAGATATCTTAATTAGTTTCTTCTCGCACCATCCCCTCTGTCAGAAGGGCACAATTATAGATTTAATAGATAAAGCATTTTTAATATATATTATCCTCTCTAAACACCACGAGAAGAATTTATATAAATTGACCAACATTTTACTTGGCAAAACGGTTATCCATTAAAGTTAATTTTTAGAACAATGAGCATAAGATTGAGGAAATTAATAGGTAAGCAACAAAGATCTAATGTTATTAATGTTTCAGATAATAATAATTTTAATTTTGACGGGTTTTTCGTCATTTTTTACATTGATAGGATTTCAGACAGCCTTTGCAACAATAAGAAATTCAACTTTTGCACTTCATACGTTAGTATAAAATTTAAATAAACTTAGCTACCTAATTAAACTGCACAAAGACAAATTGCCTCACGATACTCACAGCAATGTCGTATATAAAATTTGCTGTCTGGATTGTGATGCTTCTTATGTCGGGGGGTCAGAAACTAGTAGACAACTTGGAACTCGAATTAAGGAGCATCGCAGTCAGCAAAAATATTACTCTGTAATTTCTAAACACAGATTAAATGGACATGCGTTAACTGGGATAATATTAAAATTCTAGATATTGTGAATTCCCACATTTAGAGAAGTATCTCTGAAATATTATACATTAAAAGGCAAAATAATGGCATTAACCCACAAGAGGACACATTAGATTTTTGGGCTGCGTTCAGAAACATCACCCGAGGCCCCCGGGTGTTATTTTATCCTTGTTGTTCACCGAATGTTATACAAGGATATAATGATACTCGGGGACACTCGGGTGATGTTTCTGAACGCAGCCTTGTAATGATTATTTACCAATTGTTGAGAGACTTTCACATAACTAACATCTGTTTGTTTTTATTTATTGACTAGCTTTTTTTCGTTATACCTACATGTGATGCTTCATGATATCGGCCTGTACCTATTTTACTTTGTAATCGAGTCTAAGCCTTCAGTCGGTGATCTTAACCGGAAAGTATTGTCTCGTATCGAACACAGACACTGGTGACTGTTGCGAGATTGACTATTCGGTGAGTGGATTACACATTATCATATAACGCCTACAAGCTGCTAATTTGTTAGTTAATTTCTTTAGTTTTTTTCTTTTATTAAAAAGGCAGAAGTCAATTTGATACGCCATTTTAATTGTCCTTTTTAACTACTTTGCGCCGACCTCTGTTTTAAAGAACATGACTATATTTTTAATATTACATGTATATGCATTTTTAACTACTTGTTTTAAAATTGTAACTATATTTCTAATTTTGTTACACTGAAAAGGATCTAAACCAGACCGAAACGTCTGTAATTTATATTTATGTTTGTATTAAAGCTACTTTTTTGTAATTTATATCTTTCGCTTTAACATCGGCGTTTTGTTCTGTTTGTCTTATATGTTTTAAATTTACCATAAAAATTTGTATCCTGGTTTATTTTTTTAATTTTTCTATGTATTTACATGAAAATAGATCACACACGATCATGAAAAACATTACTTAGCTTTATTTCAGGAAATACAGATTATACATATAATAAAAATAAGATATTAAAGATAACACACAAACTGATATTAAAGATAACAAAAACTGAATTATTTTCTAAGAATTTATTTATATCTGCTTTCTCCGCGTTTACGAACTAAAGAATAATTTATTACTTGAACAGATTTTTGAACCAATATAAGTTATTTAAAACTTAACTTGAGTGCTTTCGCTTGGCTTGTTACTTGTGTAGGCTACTTCTAAAGTACAGACCTCCCCCGCTATCCTAAAATAGAACATTTCTTATGAAACTTTTCGTAAGCCGAAAATGACGTAGGCGTAAAGCGAAGAAACAATTATTAATTTATATAGGAAAAATTTTTTCGTAAAAGCGAAAATTTTCTTCGGATTTCTTTCGGTTAGCCCAAACAGGTAGATACCAATGTAGGTCTTTCATAAAGCAAACTTTCGAAAAGCAGGGGATACCTGTATATTACCTGTATTCTTAGCTAGTCAAATAGTTTTTTAACATGATAGAACTCCACTTTCCCTGTTCTCTCTTTTCCATTGCTAAAATATCTTGATGAAAACGCTGACCATGCTCATCACTTACATTTTCTCATATTGTCTCCATATTATTGATACTCATTACAATTAGTGTATCACGAAAACTAGAGCTATAGAGATTCAATTTTTATTGACATCTTCTATTTTAGGCCCAAAATTAATAGGAATTAATTGTTTTGATGCAGGATATACATTTTTATTGTTAACCAGCATAATTATATCCACTAAAAATAAGACAAGTGAATATAAAAGACAAATAAAGAACAACACAGACAAAATAATACTTGACTAATTTGCATAATTAATAAGTTGCGAAGTTAAGATATATATTACGAGTGATCGACGTTACGTGAATCGAAAGGCACGAATGGCAGGCCGAAGAATTGAGGATAAAGGAAAAATCGGTTTCCGCAGCATTTTTCGCGCATTCGTCATCTTCGCGTTTAGGTCAGCGCTTTTGTTACGGACGTTATCGATAACTGCGCAGAGATACCGCTTATCCGCGCCGAAGATAAATGATAAATTCATCGGGCGATAACGAGGCGAATAGAAATTCAAGTACACATGATCGGACAGTCTTTCACCGGTGATTAGCGCGGGTTCGCCAACCGCCCTTCGGAACGAATCGCCTTATATTTTGCCGCGGAGCAAGTTTCGGAAGTAAAAGTCAGTGGAGAGATATCGATCGGTCTCTTTCTCTCTCTCTTCGCGTTCTGATCGTTGATCCTTATCTCCTGCTCGTTGGAGACGGGAATGCAGAGATCTGATCACTCCGCGATTATGCGGTACACGGAGGAGGACCCGATGGCGGAGCAGACTTACGCGCGGCAGCTCAACATGTCGGCGAACAATGGCGAGCAATCACAAGCAATCGGTATCAGGCAAAGATATCGCGTTTTATCGCGCGAAAAACGTTTTCTTTTTTTTTTCTTTTTGCGCGCGCGCGCGACTCTTTTTCAGGAACAATCGTGAAGCATCAATTTTTTTTTCCCTTTTTTACTTTTCGGTCCACCAGCGACAGCGACGTCGAGCACGGCGACGCAGACGATGGAGCTGTATGAGAACGCGACGATTTTCGCGAACCCCACCGTCATCACCAGGCAACCGGAAGGTGAATAGATTATTTCCCGCAAATAAAACGACTCCGATTGACCATTAACGTTTAGAATGATTGAAATAAAATATATACAATTATCCTTCTTCTTTTTGCGTCGCATATAAACAGAGATTTAAAAACGAAAAATTGAGTTACGAGAGTTATGATGGTTTGAAAAGCAAAATGAGTCGCAACGCGTTATATAAATTCTATTATTTCTCTTTTATGTAATACGATTGCAGCGTCAAAGCAAAAACAATTTTAATATAAACTTTGTTGGTTTAATTTTCGGGGAAAAAAGTTGTTATTAAAATGGCTTTTAATATACGTTAAAACATATTTTTATTCTGATTATATTTTTTATGACAGTCTCCGAGCGTATGTACGTACCTACGTAATTTTCTTTCATTTCCGCGTCATGTTTTTCAAACACCTTGCTTGAAAATCGCGACGGTTAAAATATAAATATAAGAGCGTATATGTATAGTTATTAAATTGACATATAATGTACGTAATTAAATTTAATGTATAAAATATTCAATATATTAAATTAATTTATATATAACATATTAAATATTAAAAAATATATACATATATTAAATTTATTTTTATATTATATATGTATATATACATATATGTACGTATATATGTATAATAGTAATTATTTAAGTAACTGTATGCACAATGAGAATAATTACACAGTCTTTAACTGATTGCGTAACGCAATGAAATCGATAACGAGTACCCGCGCACTCACGAAGATTTGTAGTAGCGTTTGATTGTCCGCGCAAATTGTCGCATCACAATTGCAGAAGGCGAAAGTCGATTCGTCCCTCGTAGGCCAATTCCCATCAGCACCCTTGACTGGATCTCGACACCCAGGACGCAGTTGAACTCGATCTCGGGCACGCAGTTCCTGGAGGGCGTCGAGCAATTGGAAATTCAGCAGGTTATTGATTTGCCTACTCGTACGTATTTAGCGCACCATGCGCCAACTTTCCATTTAAAAAAAAATAAAGAGAAGATTATTTAAATATTTAAATAAACTTAATAATTTATTTAAATATTTAATATTTTCAAATAGATAAATATAAAATTAAACAAATATAGATAATATTAAATATTATCTATGTCGAATTGGGACGACGCCTGCACAGAAAGCGGGAGGTTCCAGGTTCAAACCCTGGCTGGGGTAATATTTTTCGTAATAAATTCTAAATTCTAGATAACATTCTATTAATAAACATGGCAAGTTGGGTCGATTTTAAAAATTACTATGTTTTTAATTATTGGCTGGCGACGAGAAGTTCTTAATTTGTTTTAAATATATATGTATATTTCTTATTACCGAGATAAGTATAGATATATATTTATTTATTATATTATTGTATAAATATTTATGTATATGTAATATTTACATATTTAAATATTTATATATGTTATATTAATATAAATAAATAATTATATTAGTTACATGAATAATTAATTTTTTATTACAATAGTATTAATTTTATTTATTATACAGATTACACACACACACACACACACAAGAAAATTTTATTTAGATCTTCTATTTCTATTAGATCTTTTAGATGCTATCAATATTAAATGACGTAATGTAGTAGATAATATAATTACACTATGTATAGAAAAATATAAAATATATAAACAATAATAATAAGTGAAACAGGACCATTATGATATACAATCAATTACAGGAAAAAAAACGCTATTTACGATCCGGACTGGATCTTGGCATCTTTATTCTTAAAATTCTTTACAGTGGTTTAATATAAGGATTAAACCTTTTGCTTTTAATAGCATTAAAATTTAAATCAATTATTAATTTAAGTATGTGGATTTACTGTTCCAACAAAGAGCTGTGCTTTAAAGACAAAAAATCGGCGGGCGCGGAATTTATTGAGTTGGAAAAAAGTACATATAAAATTCACACAATATTATTATTAAACTACCAAAATCCAGTCTGGACCGTAAATAACGTTTTTGTCTCTAATTGATAAGAAATATATATACATATATTTGTACCTACATGACTTTTACGCGAAATACTCGGCAGTACTCGGCAGAACGGAGAGAGGCACTCAGCACAGGGTGAAAGTGCCGCGCGCGGAAACGCTATTTCTCGCCGTGGAATCCAAGACGGAAACGCAATCGCGATTCTATGGCTGGTACAAAGGATTCGTGCTGAACGTACTAGATCAATGTGGCGAGACCGCTTTCATCATGAAGAAGGATCCAAGCTGGTTGCACGTGCCATGCTCTCGACAGGCAAGTCGACGCGATGAACTATGCTATAATAGATATTACTACGATATAACAGATATTAACTGTACTATAATAGATATTACACATTCCTCTGTAATTATGCTGGATTTAACATGATTAAGATGTTTATTGGCATCTTAATATATATTGTGTGTGTATGCCGAGACGTATCGCAAATAAATCATCTTTATTACGGAGGATATTTCACATGATTTAAACGCGTGGGCGATATGTCTCATGGCTTAAGAATTATTTCGGAACTTTTAAAATTTTATCCTTTTGGCCACGTCTCAAAAAAGGATAAAAATGCAATCGTCAATGGTCCGTCGATGATCCGGCGGTCAGTTGATGTTTCACAAAGAATGATATCGTCGCGATAAATTGAACGCAAACCGCGCTCAATGTGCTCGATTAAATTATTAACCCTCGCTGTTCCGTTCGAGTCAATATGACCCATTTTTCTTATTAAAACGGAGTAATTCTCTCTAAATATAACTCCTATAATTTGCTAACTAATGTTTGACGACCTTAGGTATATCTATTTGTGTACAATAAGAAATAAAGGGTATTTTTGGAACCAAAAAAAGAACCAATTATATTTTAATTTAAGTAATATATACAGGGTGTTTGAAACAAAAGTACCCAGCCGAAAAATGGGGGTAGATTGGGTCAAACCGAGACGAAAAGTCATGTACCATTTTGCAAGATTCGCAATAGTTAACGAATTATTAATTAATACGTCTGAGCAAATGAGTGCATGAGAAGCGGTAGGCCGAACTCAGCAGACATGTAAAATAACATTTAATACCATAAAATGGTATTTTACGTGTCTGCCGAGTTCGGCTTACCGCTTCTCATGCGCTCATTTGCTTAGACGTATTAATTAATAATTCGTTAACTATTGCGAATCTTGCAAAATGGTACATGACTTTTCGTCTCGGTTTGACCCAATCTACCCCCATTTTTCGGCTGGGTACTTTTGTTTCAAACACCCTGTATATTTTTTTTTAATTCGTGAGCAACATATAAGAAACGGTTTAATTCATCTTGAAGCCTCCTCGATGATTCATAACTGTAAAAAAAGAATATACAGAGTGTCCCATTTTAAACAATCACTCATCAAAATTTTCATTCTTTTCAATTTTAGAAAAAAATGTTTCAGACGAAAGTATGGTCTAGAGGGGGACAAATAATGCTAAAATCAATTTTTGAAAAATAGTTTTTTTTCGCCATAAAATCCAATTTATTTAATACTTTTGTCTGAAAAATTTTCTTCTAAAATTAAAAAAAATGAAAATTTTTGAAGGGGTAATTGTTCAAAGCAAGACACCTTGTATATATATAAACGAAGCCGTATTAAAACACACGAGAGTGCATTTAAACTGGAACTCGCATAGAAGCGAGCGGAACAGCAGGATTAATCTTTAATTATCGACATGCCACAGATCTTAAAATGTAACGAGAGACGTGACGGACGTTTTCATCTCCCTGCTTGATCCTTTTATTTTTCATGTTTCCGCAGAAAATTACAGTGGAAAGCGCGAATCTCATCGGCAGCGTGGAGAAGAACTGTAGATTGGTGGGGCCGAGCTTCACTGTGTACAACGCGATGAACGAGCCGCTCTGCAACATATACGGACCTAACAGCTGCGACTGTTGCATGTACAAGGAAGCACAGTTTCAAGTGAATATAATCATCCGCGTGGATGAAAAAAATAAATCGAATTATCGGCTAGGCTTGTCGCGAGCAGCATAAACCGCGACGGGACTGAAAGTGTAACTTGAGTTGCACACAACTGTAACGTTATTTTTATTTGCTTGTATTTTTTAGTTTTATCAGTTTTTCACGTATTGTTTACGGTTTATTTAATAGAAATATAACAAATTTAAAAATGTCAAATAATAGAAATATTACAAATTTTAAATATTAAATATTAAAATATTACTAGTATTTATATACATATAATAAACAATTTTATTATACATGAAATATTATATTAAAATTTAATGCTGTTATTTATTTTACTTATCGACAATTTACTTATATAGTTTTATTACATGAATATTTTACGTGTATACACAATTTTATCTACTTCTTTTCCTTTCTAGGTCACATCGTTGGACGGATCGCGTCAAATCGCATCGCTGATGCATCAATGGGATCACTTGGCGGTCGATTATGTCCTGTTGCTCACATTCCCGATAGACACAGACGTGAGATTGAAAAGCCTGCTCCTCGGCGCATCATTCTTGATAGTGAGCGATCGATTTTTATAATTCTTTACCTCGACAATTAATCTCTAATTTCTCTAACGGGGCGGTTCAAACCCAAAGTCGCGTATATATAACAAATGAATTTACACAAATAATTAAATATAAAATATATTTATTTACAATTATATTTCTGTGTTTCAGGAATACCTGTACTTTCAACGAATAAGAAGAGCATCCAGGAGGTAGACGTTAATTATAAATAATTTGCGACTTCTAAAATGATTGTCTGCCCCGATTTGCTCTATCTGTAATGGAGCGAGTGCAAAAATTATAAATTTTATAAAACTTTTTAAGAAACCTCATATAATATAATTGCAACCTTGCGTATAAGTTGACATAAATTTACATGAATTTTATGTGAGTGATAGACAATAATCGGACCGCATAGTTATCAAATATTACCATAGATTTTAATGTTGTATAATGCGATAAATACTCACTGCAAAAGTGCAAGGTACAAATGTGCAGGTTTCTATGATTTCTACGAAATGCGCAAAACATAAAATTTTTCGAGCTTTGAAGCTTCAAAGCTTTGAAGCGAGACATCGAAGACAATATTCGGTCTTTCAACGCAAGCATCCAAGCGGAATTGTCGCGTGTAATTTAGATAAAAATCTTCTTTGAAGATGTTTGTATTTGTATATTATTCTATTCTCGGGTGATCTATTAAGTTCGTGCCTTTTATGTATACACACGATAAAAATAATCTATTGTTAAAAAATTATGGAATATCACATATATAATAATAAATTGAGATTTCCAAAGAGAAATTACTCGCTCTTTTCCCGCTCAATGCGAATATCCAAGTAAACGTTATAACATCTTTTCGACATCTGCGAATATGGCGAGTGAATAATTGCTGAAATTATCTGCATCGGCGTTAATCATTGTAGATCAATTCGTTAATCTAAAGCTCACTCCAGATTGTTAATTCATATCGAAATCTAGAATAGAATCGTACACGTAATTTTACGTGCCATGTAAAACGAAAAATAAAGGAAAAAATGACAAAAGTAGGTATATATAAAATACATGTATAAAATATATTACATACGTACATTGTATACCTATATGTACATATAATACAATATACAATGTTTTATATATATCTGTACCTTAGAGATAAAAGATCGTATGTCCATTTTTGAACATTTCGAGAAGACTGCAGTTTAAAGTTTTAAATAGGATAATAATATTTTTTTTCTTATAGATATAAATTAAAAGTAGCGACTTGATTTATTAACTTTTTAATAAAGTTTTAACTGACATGTTTAATAGTGCAACTGCCAATAACACGCTGTACCTATAGTTTAAAAATTAGGCACTATACAAATTTTCAATACGACTTTTTCTAAATATTGTATCTTAGGAACTAGTAATAATAGACATAAGACGCTTTATCATTACACAATTTAAGCTCCTGTTATATTGAAAAATGTATTAACAGATTAACTATACATTTTGACAAAAACTGGAGGTACGATTCTTTACCTCTAAGGTACAGATATGTGTATATATATATATATATAATTGTATATATAAATTGCAATTATTGTATACAATACTTAATAAGTATATAATTTAGTATAATTAAGTATATAATTTAATTATATAATAAAAACACTAACATATACATATACAATACAGGGTGTTTTTGTTATCTCTTACACCTCAAATAACTTTTTTATTTGTGATTTCAGAAAAAAAATGCTTCAGACAAAAGTTGTACGGTTTCAAGGGGGACATAAGATGGTGGCAGTGATTTGACCTTGGATAGTTGTTTGAAGGTTACGTGAAGGTCATCTTTAATTTTTTAAATAAAACTCCCTATTTTTTATTGCATATTCTTGTAGCCCTTGTTGAGACGTTTTCAAAACACTATAATAAAGTTCTCTTTCGTTAAGAATTTTCAAAGATATTTCAAATTTTGTCATAATATTTTTAATATAAAATATCTTGTAAAGTATTTACTTTTTGATGACTTTACCTTAATACTTTTATATATAGAATAATCAAAGAAATCGAATAATAATATTAATTTTTACATTAGCAATTTTTCAAAATTGAGCGTCCACAAAATGCAATTAAATTTTTTAAAATAAATTTGTCTGTTTTTTTACAACATTCGATTTCTTTCATTATTCTACGTATAAAAGTATCAAGGTAAAGTCATCGAAAAGTGAATATACTTTACGAGATATTTCATATTTTATATTAAAAATATTATGTCAAAATTTGAAATATCTCAGAAAATTCTTAACGAAAGAGAGCTTTATTATAGTGTTTTGAAAACGTCTCGACAAGGGCTACAAGAATATGCAATAAAAAATAAGGAATTTTATTTAAAAAATTAAAGGTAACCTTTACGTGACCATCAAACAACCATCCAAGGTCAAATCATTGCCACCATCTTATGTCCCCCTTGAAACCGTACAACTTTTGTCTGAACCATTTTTTTCTAGAATCACAAATAAAAAAGTAGATAAAGGAAACACCCTGTATAATAAAATACACAGAGCATAAAATTATAATTAAATTGAAATCATCTAAGGCGGGCTTAAGCTTCCACATACGAACACACACATTGAAATTTCCTTTGAAAATCTCTCTTTTTCTTAGATGTATTCTGAGTTTAATATTTAAGTCCTAGAAAAGCTCTTATGCGTTTTTCTGTTTTAAATCCTTATAATTCGTCTTAATCAAAATTTTTAGACCGGAATTGGTACTTTATAGGAGTAAAACGAGTTGCTTTTTGTAGGATATCTGAAAAAATACATACAAAGATTGAAAGTGGACATAAAAGAAATAAGTTACTCCTGTCTTTTTTATTCTGTGTGATTTTGTCTATTTTTTGAATAGAACAAATCTATGTAATTGTTATTTAAGTGATTTATAACAAAAATTTTATTCAAAAAGGAAAATCATTCATAGGGCCGCGAATCGGCTCCGTCACGATACGTTCCTCGAGTTTGCGCATTATCGCTCTCTGAGGGGTGAGACCCCCCCCCCCCTCAGGTGTTCTTTTGAATGGGACACCCTTCCGATTGGAATGGGGTTTTGCAGGTGATTTTGTGCCGATATCTAGTGATTATTTATCTACGTCCTATCTTCGAGTTTTTTATAGTTTTCTAGATTTTAGCCCAACAATCATAAAAATATTTTTTACATTTTATATCCCACTGTATGGATTGAGAATAACATTAGAAAGAAGACAACCAATTGTTGTGTGGCTGAAAAAGTACGTGCGTGGATGCAGTAGGTTCCACCTCCCTGCGGGGGCTCCACCTCCAAATCTAGAAAACTATAAAAAACCCGAAGATGGGACATAGATAAATAATCACTAGATATCGTCACAAAATCACCTGCAAAACCCCATTCCAATCGGAAGGGTGTCCCATTCGGAAGTACAGCCCCCCCCCCCCCTCCGCCCTTACAGCTTGCATATCGACCCCCTCCTGTAGCGGTTTCTTTCCGGAGCATTTTCCGGCATACGCGGTCTCTCTCTTTGGAGTTCTTCGGGCGAGTTGGAGGAGTATAGAGGAGCGAGGCACATGTGATGGTGTAAACTGGCGACACTTCATTTTCCGTTGTACCCTTGTATTTTTGCTCCATTTTTTTCTGAAGCACGTACGTCACCTCGTATCGAACGCGATCAGACTCTTTTCCATTCGTACGTTGAATTTCCATTTCTACCGCGACAAAGTGTCACCAACAATAAGTAAGCATCACTAACAATAAGTAGTATCACTATAGAGCCACCGTAGGACTAATCAAGGCTGCGTCCCAATATTCACTGCCAGTACTGAAAATCTATGTAGTTAGCAATACGTACATTATAGATTTTCAGTACTGGCAGTGAATAAGTAATATCGGAACGCAATTAAAGCTCAAGTACCTCTTCGGAAAGCCATGCTCCTCGTGCGTTATATGACGATGATGATTTCATCTCATGGCCCGTATTCATAATAGGCCGGTATTCATAGTCGCGGATCTTATATTTAAGACCGTCTTAAGTATGTCTTAAAATAGTCAAAATGCTAATACGTGACGAAAATGCTAATACGTAATCTGTGATTGGTTTAAAACATCTTAAGATTGTACTTATATGTGAGACATTATTAAATATAAGATCCGACTACGAATACCGGTTTTTTACCCGTAGATATTCATAGCCCGTTCTTATTTTAAGGCCGTCTTAAGTATATGTCTTAAAATGCTAATATCTGTGACTGATTTAAAATTACATCTTAAAAATGTACTTAAGACGGTCTTACATATAAGATCCGACTATATAATAAATAGATACTGATCATATGTGATCGTAATTGATCTGCATGCGTGTATGTGTACGTGTGCTTGTAGATGAAATTAATGTTACGTCACGCATATCCGTTTGGCTTCTTCGTGAGCGCGTTACATGCAAATTAATTATCGGTTATGGTTAATTCATTGCGTTATCATAATTGTAAGACGAAAAACGTTTCTCAGCGATACGTTCTTTGGGCAATTCCTCCGGGTGCTACCGAATTTAAAGGGAAACAAAGGCAAAAGCAATGAAAAAAAAGCATTATTCTTCCACGCGGCGCTCCAAATTATAACTTTCAACTGTAAAAAGAAAAATCAAGTTTAGTAAAGAGAAAAAAATATTGATATATCTTTGAGTTTTTGCTTTTAATTTTAAAAAAACTTGATGATCTAAAAGAGAGAGAGAGAGAGAGAGAGAGAGAGAGAGAAAGAAAGAGAATGTTGCAAGCATGTCGTACTGGTGTCTTCTTTTTAATCTTTATTAACAACTCTTTTAACTTGTGACCTTAAAAAATATCGAGGCAGAAATAGAAAATGTTTTTATATATAACAGCTAGTTATCTCGTTAACTGTTTTTATAGAATAATAATACATGGTAAATTGCATAAATCTTTATTAATTTCAATGCAAATTTCAGCTTTTTGACATTTACTTATCTGCTTTTTTTCTGCACTTAAAAAAAGCTATTCATTAAATTAAGTAAAGAAAAAATAAGTAAATAAGAAAAGAAAAATAAATAAAGGGAAATAAAGTAGAAAAATCTTTAAAACTATAATAATTTTAAAAGAATTCTTTTTCTCTCTAAATTAATCCAACATCTAATTTAAAGACTTTTAAATCTTTAGACCTCGACTTTTTTATAAAAATAATACAATTAATTTATATAATTTATATAAATAATAAAAAGAATTGTACGCGTAAAAATTGATGAAAGCGAAAAGAAATGCAAATGCGTAAGAAACAAAATTATGTAAATGCATAATGTAATACCTAACGATATACGATGACGTCTTTCTATTTGCAGAAATATTTCGTATTGCTGTATAGATAAGTGAAATAAGAATGGTTCTATTCGTAATCGTCAGCCTGCTATTTATAGTCTACTATTCCATCTATGTCATTCTTCCTTCCTTCTTGGACTGCGATATACTGCTCGCTTTTAAGGAAAAGTACGGCAAACCAGTTTGTAAGTACATTTACTTTTGCATGAGCTTAATTAAAGAATAACGAAGAACTCAGTCAAGTAAAACAATACAAATAAGTACGAGCATAAATATGAGCAAATTCTATTCACCTTTAATAGAATATATAGTATCTAATATACACATATGTATAGAATATGTGTATAGAATAAAATATGTAGTACATATCAGCATAATTTAAACAGTACCTCCAATAAAATATATAGTTTCAAATAAATAATGCTATGAGAATTCTCTTTAGTAATGAATAAAAATTTATCAATAAGTAATTAAACATGAAACTGATATCCAACAATGTTATCACTACTTACAAAAAGAATGGTCGAAACGCAAACATCTGTGAAGATAATATAGTCGGATATTAGTTTTGTTTGCTTAGATACTAATAAATATTCACGCGTTACTAAAGGCTAAAGAGAATCCTTATATCATTTATTCACTAATCTATAATAAAAAATGTTAATAAATATTAAATTATATAATTAATACAATAGAGATTAGATATATATAATTTTATATATATATAATTAATATAATAAAGATTATATATAATTATTTGTATTATTATACAGGGTGTTTCAGAATACATGTAACAAACTTCTAGGGTACGTAGGGGGTTCAAAGTAGACCAACTTTTAATAAGGAACTCATGTCCGGAAACGCACCGTTTGCGAGCTGCAGACTGGACCTGTTCAGTAATAGAAATACTTCTCATATAATAACTTTATTTGCTTACATTACATTTAAAAATGTTAGCAATGTCAAAACAGATGTAATGTAAGCAAATAAAGTTATTATGAGCATTATTCCCATTAGTTAACATACCAACATTGCAGGTCCAGCTTGCAGCTCGCAAACGGTGCGTTTCCGGTCATGAGTTCCTTATTAAAAGTAGGTCTACTTTAAACCCTCTACGTACCCTAGAAGTTTGTTACATGTATTCTGAAACACCCTGTATAATTTGTATTTATTGTATTTTTTTTCTTTTGTAAGTATATAGAACGTTCTTTCAAAATCTATCGCAAATTATAAAACGACCGAATTTATCAAGTAAATAAATAATAAACAAATCGATCAATTTCGCTTACGTTGTAATATACTTTCAGCTTCGTTAAAAGGCAAAACAGTATGGATAACAGGTGCGTCCGCCGGTATCGGAGAAAATCTGGCTTACGTGCTGGCCAAAGCGGGCTGCAAATTAATCCTGTCCGCTCGGAGAGCCGATGAATTGGAAAGGGTGAAGAAGACATGTTTCATAGGTACAATCGATATTCTTTGTAAACTTTCTGGACAAGATTTTTCGCGCTACGTCAACGATTATTTTAATTAATACGATATCCTTCAACAATGTGAAACGCGTGGAATCAATTTTCTACTGTTGCGACATTCTCTCCTAATTTATATCAGATCAAAAAGAGTTATAGTCTTACAGAATACGATTTACATACAATATCGATTTTTCCTTGATAAATTTCTCTTCCTAGAGAAAGCTTGACCGACAATGACGACAGAATACGTTTTACATACAATATCGATTTTTTCTTGATAAATAACAAATTCCTCCTCAGAGAACGAATGCTTGAACGACGACGATGTGGAAGTCTACCCTATGGACGTGCTCGACTTGGACTCGCACGAGAAAGCGTTCCAGCACGTTATTAACAAATTCGGAAAGGTACATTCTAGCATCCTATACATTTTTTGCGCTGATAAAAATCAATATACATATAGTATTTATCATCGATCGAAATCCTATATTGCATGCCTTCCATTGCGTGCCTCTGTACTATTCGTCACTTCTACTATTAATTATATATAGTATTAATTTATTACTGGCATCTTAATCGAAAGTTTCGTCACGTGCCTTTCTACGTTTCAGTTGGATATACTTGTCAACAATGCTGGCCGTAGTCAAAGAGCGAGATGGGAGAACATCGAAATTGCGGTCGATAAAGAAATGTTCAATCTGAATGTATTCTCCGTGGTATCCTTGAGTAGATTAGCAGTAAGACACTTTCTAAAAGTAGGCGGAGGTCATATTGTTAATACATCGAGTCTTGCAGGAATTTTACCGGTACCGATGTCGGCAACCTACTGCGGCACTAAACATGCTTTACATGTAAACATCTTCAAAATGTATAATAATTTACGCTTGTTGAATACAATAATTCGCAACTTCGTAAAACCCCTTGTTGTCACATGTGCCGGTGATACTATATTATATACTTTTACAGGGCTATTTCAGACCGTTGTTTATGGAATACCCCGATAAGCATATCCACGTGACAATGGTTTGTCCGGGTCCAGTGCAGACAGAGTTTCTAGCCGAGAGTTTTACGGAGAAATCTGGCCAGGTACGTGCCGTAAATATCCTTACTTGTAAATTCCTATGGAATTTATAATATGTGAGACATGAAAATTGTTACGTAACTGTAATAATTATACAGAAAGTTGAGGTGTGTAAAGCGGAGTCTACAATGAGAATTTAAGTCGTAAAATTTAAGTTTTAAGCATTAAGCCGTAAGAAATTGACAAATCACAGTCGAATGTGAGAAGAACATTTGACTGTGATTGGTCAATTTCTTACGGTTTATGGCTTAAAACTTAAATTTTACGCCTTAAAAGTTCTCATTGTAGACTCCGCTTAAAACTCTACTTTGTTTCATGTTTTTCTAAAACTGTTTCAATGAAAGTTTGTTCCAATCTCATATTTATATATACATGTAATAAAATAATTGCAATTAAATAATTGTGGTCTGTTCAAAAAATTTCTCAACGCAGACGCTTCAACACCTGCAAGATAATACCACCGGTTCACTGTCTGTTTGATGACGTTACTTATTATAAAACTCAGTCACCTTGAAAATCGCAGAACACGCTCAACAAGATCGTAAACAAAACGATGCAACACGATAATTAAGCAAAATAGAAAGATGCGGTAAGCGGGAGATTGCTTGCTAAGGTCGCTGCCAGGAGTGCCAGGCAGCATATCGCTTATCGCACATGCATCAGTGTGATATCGTGTTGACGCGCTATTATAAAAGTTTGGAAAATTGTTGAACAGATCACGTACATGTGGTACAAACACGTGTATGCTAATCGCTGACATAACGATTTTTAAGAAATATGGCGTAACAACGGATATATCTAAAAGCAAAGTCAGCGCGGAACGTTGTGCAACTTTAATGGGCGTCGCGATTGCGAATAAACTGAACGAAGTATGGATCTCCACGACGGGCCTGTTACGAATCACATACCTGTCTTATTGCTTCCCTTTTTTCATAAAATGGTATATGTCTTTTACATAACGTGAATTTAAATATTATTTTTTTTGAAAATTAAAAAAATGTGAAAAATAAGCTTTCGGCAAAATCGAAAAAGTGCAGTGCTCCTAATATGAGAAACCCCGATAAATCGCTAATAAAGTGCAAAATACATCAGTATTGCAGTTAGAAAACTTTATTTAATGTTTCTGAAATACAAATGTAATGGAGAAGCATATTTGCAATAATCGCAAACCCACTTATACGCAATATTATACCCAAACTTCCCCCTCCACCCTACCCCCACAAATCACGGTCAGCACACTCTTATAATTTTGTATGAACCTTCCCTTAACGTTAATACAGTATTTTCTCTTTTTTTATTACTGTACAATAACCTTCATACTCCAGCAACCCAGGAGTACCCTGAGTACCTCATGTTACGAGCCCCACGCCTTGCGGTTTCGAGATCACCAAATCTAATCTATACAATTGAGCAATTCAACATATTCTGTATTTTCCTATTAATACTACCTTACTCTATCACTGCTTGCAGAACTCATTGTCAAAAATTTATTTCTTATTATAATAAACAAGGTTTAAAGACTCATATCCATGGAACTTGACAACATCCAATTTCACAATTACATAACGTTTTATGTAGATTTTTAATTAAATAGACCAAAAGATTCGTTTATTCTTTCTTTCTTATAGAACTCTCAGATCCACCTCCAATAATCTATAAACTGCGATAGAATTCAAAATAGAATTGTTTGTGATTTTATGGAAAACACAAGAATTGGAATGTATATGCATATCAGTATATGTATATTTATAAAACTAGCTCCCATTTGCCTGTTCTTTTCCTTGTTTGTTTATGCGAGAGCTTTAACCTTTTATATTTTATAAAACTGGTTTCTGTTGGAAATTGCAGACTAAAATAGTCTTTACACACGTACAGTAGAATCGAAAAAAGAAGACGAACGAATCTTTTGCTCAATCTTAACATTATCGCATAATTCTAATTGCCTTGTTTTTCTTTTTTTTTTACAAAGGTTGTTAAAGAATTTAGGTGCAAAATACCTGCTAAAATTACGAGATGCTAATGCCGCCAAGACGAATTAATCACGTTATGCCAGTGGATATTCCAATGACAATAATAACTACTTTCGCATCACGTCTCACCAAAGTATTCTTCAGTTTTATGAAACTGCACGAGACTTTGATGACTTTTATACGATTTGTATTAGATACAATAACAATAAAATAGACATAAGATTGTATCATTCAATATGCATTTTTTCATTCAATGTAAATTATGATAAAACTGAATCATTCAATAAACATTTTTCCATTCAATGTAAATTATAATAAGACTTAATCATTCAATATACATTTTTTTCATTCAATGTAAATTTCTCCACGATGTTATGTATTGATTTTTAAAATCATTTTATTACTCACAGTTCTGCTCTTCAATTAAAGAAAAGAATGTGTTTTAATCTGCTACATTTATTTACATGCACATTTATACATATTTGCTTAGCCATGAATTACTTATCAGATTTATATAAATTACTTATCAGATACTTATGTCGATTCCTCATATTGCATCAGCCGTTCTTTAGCCCTTTTCCCTCTCAGAATAGCTTCTTTAAACAACAAGAAATAGAGCTTGATGGTGCACGTCGATGGAGAATCGTCGTTTCCGGGCACGGATACGTTATAAGATTTAAATTGCAGTTCGTGTCGACTATGCCGACGTTGGATACACACATCTTCGCCGGGTGTCTCACCGCCACGTGCTCGGACATGACGGTATCGAGGCTACTGAGAAAGATGCACAGGTCCGGCAACCGTGTCGTCGCCTTGAACTGATTCCTCGAATTCGGGAACAGCCCGTGCCGCCAGAATCTCGTCTGTGAAAATTCCTTACACTCCTTGGCCGTTTTGTCGACTAAATGCGTGACCTGAGGGTTGTGCGAGATAAACAGGATAATGCCGCCCCGGAAGGCAATATGGGCAGTGAAGTTCAGTGCCTGTCTCAACAATTCAGCGGTTTGATCTAAATCGATTATCAGGTGTCCCAGTCTGGAGCCGAATATGAATGTCTCCATGTGTTCGTTCAGCGCGGTCTCCTTGTGACCAAAGTGTACTCTTACATCATATAGATCCTTCACGGTGAACAGCTTGTGTACTTGAAAGAAGTCCGAATGTGTCAGCGGATCTAACACTGTGACCCCTGAGCCTTCTGGGGCATTAGATAGATCTACGTGTGACGAGAAATTGCGTTATAAAAATGACATTGACTGCATTTATCTCCTGGAAATTGTAAAAGATTGTAAGATATATACAGAAATGAAGAACAAATTATTTGAGATAAATTTATGTATAGATACATATCCTAGACAGCACACATGTCCAAAATCGGGACATAAGATGTGTTAAAGACATCTTTAAAATATCTTTAAGCCGTCTTACGAAATGTTATCTAAATGACGTCTCAATGACGCCTATAAAATGTCTTATGTCCCGATTTTGGACATTGTGTTGTCTGGGATATGTTACAGACTGAAAAATGTGGTCGGGGCTATCTTTTCGTTTTTGATGGGGCAATGTGTGCACGCTTCAATGACGAATTCACTACAGATTGTTCTTTTATCAATAGATAATGGTACGTAACTACAAAAGAAAGACGGATAAGGTAGATATACCTAATGAAACTATACTTAGAGCGATTAAAACTATATATAAAGAAAAGTCAGCTCCACGCAGGAATCCTGTCAGAAAATCTACAAAAAGTGCCTACAACTGCTTTGACTCCGACGACTAGGCAGTTTTTTCAATATTATACATTAATAATAAATAATATTATAAATAAATATAAAAGTTAATATAAATAATGTGTTTTTCATTATGTGGACAGATAGCCCCGCATATACGGGGCCATCTGTCTACGTTTGACTTGTCCACTTAAAAAATTCAACTCTTTAAAATGTTAAAAGATTAACAAATCTAATTAAGTTTTTTTTTTAATAGAAAGCTTGAAAGGTTACACCATTAAATGTTCAACCAATCTTTATTAGTTTTTTAGTATACTTGAAAACAGCGCAAATTGTAGACAGATAGCCCCGGTCTCCCCAGTATAAACAAAGCCGTATAGGTATTAAAACACCTGAGATTGCATTTAAACTGGAACTCGCATAAAAGCGAGCGGAACAGCAGGATTAATCTTTAATTATCGACATGCCACAGATCTTAAAACGTAACGAGAGACGTGACAGACGTTTTCATCTCCCTGCTTGATCCGTTCATTTTTCATGTTTCCACAGAAAGTTACAGTGAAAAGCGCGAATCTCATCGGCAGCGTGGAGAAGAACTGTAGATTGGTGGGGCCGAGCTTCACTGTGTACAACGCGATGAACGAGCCGCTCTGCAACATATACAAACCTAACAGTTGCGACTGTTGCATGTACAAGGAAGCACAGTTTCAAGTGAATAGAATAATCCGCGTGGATGAAAAAAATAAATCGAATTATCGGCTAGGCTTGTCGCGAGTAGCATAAGCCGCGACGGGACTGAAAGTGTAACTTGAGTTGCACACAACTGTAACGTTATTTTTATTTGCTTGTATTTTTTAGTTTTATCAGTTTTGCACGTATTGTTTACGGTTTATTTAATAGAAATATAACAAATTTAAAAATTTCAAATAATGGAAATATTACAAATTTCAAATATTAAATATTAAAATATTACTAGTATTTATATACATATATAATAAACAATTTTATTACATATGAAATATCATATTAAAATTTAATGCTGTTATTTATTTTACTTATCGACATTTTACTTATATAGTTTTATTACATGAATATTTTACGTCCTACACAATTTTATCTACTTCTTTTCCTTTCTAGGTCACATCGTTGGACGGATCGCGTCAAATCGCATCGCCGATGCATCAATGGGATCACTTGGCGGTCGATTACGTCCTGTTGCTCACATTCCCGATAGACAGACGTGAGATTGAAAAGCCTGCTCCTCGGCGCATCATTCTTGATAGTGAGCGATCGATTTTTATAATTCTTTACCTCGACAATTAATCTCTAATTTCTCTAACGGGGCGGTTCAAACCCAAAGTCGCGTATATATAACATATAAATTTACACAAATAATTAAATATAAAATATATTTATTTACAATTATATTTCTGTGTTCCAGGAATACCTGTACTTTAAACGAATAATAAGAAGAGCATTCAGGAGGTAGACGTCAGTTATAAATAATTTACAACTTCTAAAATAATTGTCTGCCCCGATTTGCTCTATCTGTAATAAAGTGCAAAAATTATAAATTTTATAAAACTTTTTAAGAAACCTCATATAATTGCAACCTTGCATATATATAAGTTGGCATAAATTTACATGAATTTTATGTGAGTGATAGACAATAATCGGATCGCATATTTATCACATATTACCATAGATTTTAATGTTGTATAATGCGATAAATACTCACTGCAAAAGTGCAAGGTACAAATGTGCAGGTTTCTATGATTTCCACAAAATGCGCAAAACATAAAATTTTTCGAGTTTTGAAGCTTCGAAGTTTTGAAGCAAGACATCGAAGACATTAATCGGTCTTCAACGCAAGCATTTAAGCGGAATTGTCGCGTGTAATTTATATAAAAATCTTCTTTGAAGATGTTTGTATTTGTACAAATGTATGATGATGTAAGATGATGTTTGTACAAACGTTATCACATATATCCTTTAGACATACATATCTGCGAATATGGTGAGTGAACAACTGTCGAGATTATCTGCATCGACGTTAATCATTGTAATAGATCGATTCGTTTATCTAAAGCTCACTCTAGATTGATAATTAATTCGTATCGAAAATTAGAATAGAATCCTACGTGTAATTTTACGTGCCATGCAAAACGAAACATAAAGGAAAAAAATAACATGTAAGATACATGTATAAAAATATAAAATATACATACATACATTGTATATTATGTACATATAATACAATATACAGGGGAGACCGGGGCTAAACCGTCAGTTTCTTTTCGGTGCCGATTTTTAACAACAAAATAAATAATTTTAGTTAAATGTGGTATACCATTGTAAAGAGTGAACCTTTAGCTACAAAATTTATATGGAAAATTTTTGTCTACGTCGCTTTGTTTAACCGGTAAAGAGCAAAAACGACAACGGTGGAAGAATCGAAATCTCAAAAATGCCGGGGTAAAATCGTCACTCCATAAGTACATAATTCCGATTATGAAAACTGATAGGATACATTTTATTAATTATTTGGTAATAGAAAGATATAAACATTTATTAATTAAAGTGTTAAAAAATTTCATTATTTTGTGTTTTTGTGTGTGTGTACGAATTCTATAACTCAAAAACTAATCAACCAAATATTAAAGAAAAATATATGAAATAGGGGTAGAAAAGACTGAAAAATATAATAAAATTATAAAATTTGCCAATATTATAAAAGTCCACCCCGGGTGCTTACTGACGGATTAGCCCCAAACACAAGTTTCAGATTTGATCGCCCACGAAATATTAGACATCGACGATAATGAAAAAACTACACTGGATTCGTGTTCAGCATGCATTACTCTTTATAATCATGTACCTCGAGATTTGGAGAGCAAATATTATTGCAGATATTACAAAATTTCCACGCGCAGAAAATTTCACTTTTACCTTCCGAAAACACGTTTGCCCTCGTAAAAATAATAACACTGCAGGTAACCTGCCGAAACTCCGTTGGTCACATGGGTACCATAAGCAGCGTTTACAATGTTAATAGCGAGTTCGCACAATATACAGGTTCCGAGATATTTTATTTGACGGTTTTACCCCGTAGACGGTTTAGCCCCGGTCTCCCCTAAATTATTTTATATATGTATATAATTGTATATACATATATAAATTTTTTTCATACATTGTATACAATTTAATAAGTATATAATTTAGTAGGTATGTACATATAATTAAGTATATAATTTAATTATATAATAAGAACACTGACATATATACAATATAATAAAATACCTACACAGGGCATAAAATTACAATTAGATTGAAATCGTCTAAGGCGGGCTTAAGGGGGGATCCTCATGTAGACGACTAAAATAAAGGGATTTTCGGGAATTTTTTTAAAAGAAACTATTTAATAAATCGCTTTGATAAGTTTTGGGCTATTTTATTTGAAGATTTAAGTACGTAAAAAAATTTTTTTTACTTTAAAAAAAAAAATATAATATGTTTATAGGGCGTAAGAAAAAGCGTCGGTTTTAAACGGCGGGCATTCTAGCTCCTTGTTTACTCGTGCGAAACAAAAAAACAAAAAGATTTTTTATTGTTTATAAACATAGTTTGTCGGTGAACCTAAAAAAATGCAAAAAAGTTGAAAATTGACAAAATGGCGGCACTTTAAACAAAAAAATGCAATTTTCACTCACAAATGTGAACTTTATTAATTCAATAAAAATGGTTTAAATTAATTATTTTATTAATTTTAGAGGTTCACCGACTAGTAAATTTAATAAACTATGTGTACGTACAGAGCCAATTTGATTGGTCAAATAGTTTTTGAGTTATCGTGCCCGCCAATTTCAAAAACGTGGTTTCGAGATAAACGCGTTTAAAGTTTTCGCCGCTCGTATACCCGCACGTATACCTGCGCGCAAGAAATGGCTGTGAGGCCTTTAAAACTTCGAATTTTATATTGTAACCTTGGGAATATATTCCACGAATAGTGTACTATTGATTACAATAAAAAAAAAAAAATCGATTTTTTAGACCGTCTACATGAGGATCCCCCCTTAAGCTTCCACATACAAACACACACATTGAAGTTTCCTTTAAAAATCTCTTTTTTTCTTAGGTTTTTCTGAGTTTAACATTTAAGTCCTAGAAAGCTCCTATTATGCGTTTTTCTGTTTTAAATCCTTATAATTCGGGTTCTAGTCAAAATTTTTAGACCGGAATTGGTACTTAATTAGAAGTAAAACGAGTTGCTTTTTGTGGGATATCTGAAAAAATATATACAAAGATTAAAAGTGGGCATAATAAAAGAAATAAGTGACCCCTGTCTTTTTTTATTCTGTGTGATTTCGTCTACCTTTTTAATAGAAAAAATCTATGTAATTGTTATTTAAGTGATTAATAACAAAAATTTTATTCAAAAAGGTAAATCTTTTATAGGGCCCCGTCATGATACGTTCCTCGAGTTTGCGCATTATCGCTTTCTAAGGAGGGGGGGGGGGGGAGGGGAGATTCCCTCCTTACAGCTTGTTTATCGACCACCTCCTGCAGCGGTTTCTTTCCGGAGCATTTCTCGGCAGACGCGGTCTCTCTCTTTAGAGTTCTTCGGGCGAGTTGGAGGAATGTAGAGGAGCGAGGCACATGATGTGATGATGTAAACCGGCGATACTCCACAGTCTACGTCGTTTCGCGACAAGAGCAACAACCTCGTTCGTTTTCCGTTGTACCCTTGTGTTTTTGCTCCATTTTTTTTCTGAAGCACACACGTCACCTCGTATCGAACGCGATCAGACTATTTTTCATTCGTACGTTGACTACCGGGAGAAAGTGTCACTAACAATAAGTAAGTATCACTATAATAAGTAGTATCACTATATGGGCCACCGTAGTGGTCCGACTAATCAAGGCTGCGTCTCAACATTCACTGCCAGTACTGAATATGTATATAGTTAACATTACGTACATTATAGATTTTCAGTACTGGCGCAGTGAATAAGTAAGTAATATCGGAACGCAAAGCTCAAGTACCTCTTCGGCAAGCCACGCTCCTCGTGCGTGACATGACGATGATGATTTCATCTCACATAGGCCCGTATTCATAGTCCGTTCTTATTTTAAGATCGTCTTAATTAAGTATGTCTTAACATAGTTAAAATGCTAATACGTGACCGAAATAATGCTAATAAGCAATCTGCGATTGGTTTAAAACATCATAAGAATGTACTTAAGACGGTCTTAAATATAAGATCCGACTATAAATAGGTAACGGTTCTTATTTATATTTGATCGTAATTTACCTGCATGCGTGTATGTGTGCGTGTGCTTGTAGATAAAATTAATGTTACATCACGCACATCCGTTTGGCTTCTTCGTGAGCGCGTTACATGCAAATTAATTATCAGTTATGGTTAATTCATTGCGTTATCATAATTGTAAAACGAAAAACGTTTCTCGGCGATACGTTCTTTGGGCAATTCCTGCGGGTGCTACCGAATTTAAAGGAAAACAGAGGCAAAAGCAGTGAAAGAAAGTATTATTCTTCCACGTGACGCTCCAAATTATAACTTTCAACTGTAAAAAGAAAAACCAAGTTTAGTAAAGAGAAAGAAATATCGATATATCTTTGCGTTTTTGCTTTTAATTTAAAAAAAACTTGATCTGAGAGAGAGAGAGAGAGAGAAAAAGAATGTTGCAAGCATGTCGTACTGGTGTCTTTTTTTTAATCTTTTTTAACAACTTTTTTAACTTGTAACCTTAAAAAATATCGAGGCAGAAATAAAAAATGTTTTTACCAGCTAGTTATCTCGTTAATTATTTTTGTAGAATATAAATAGATAGTAAATTGCATAAATCTTTATTAATTTCAATGCAAATTTCAGCTTTTTGACATTTATCTGCCTTTTTTCTGCACTTAAAAAAAGCTATTCATTAAATTAAGTAAAGAAAAAATAAGTAAATAAGGAAAGAGAAAAATAAATAAAGGGAAATAAAGTAGAAAACTCTTTAAAATTATAATAAATAATATATGTTAAGAGCGTTAAGATATAAATCAATACAAAGGAAATAGCCATACGGTCCAAGCTTGGATCTTAGGCAGCTCAATATAGGTAATTATTTTCTATATGTATTAATACGCGTATTTTCATAAGTTTTTACAGTGATTTTAATATTAAATCGATATCGATTTAATTAGGGAAGGGAGAGAGAATTTCTAATGTTCCAACAATAGCTGTGTTTTAAGTCCGACAAATAATCGGCGCGCAGTTTAATATGTTGGAAAATACGCGTATTAATACATATAGAAAATAATCATATTGAGCTGCCTAAGATCCAAGCTTGGACCGTATGGCTATTTCCTTTGTATTAAAGCTATAATAATTTTAAAAAAATTATTTTTCTCTAAATTAATCCAACATCTAATTTAAAAAGACTTAAATATTTAGACTCCGACTTTTTATAAAAATAATATAATTAATTTATATAATTTATATCTATACATATAAAATAGAATGTCTGTACTACGGAACCTCGATATTTCACTTACCAATCAGCTACTAACTACTTTATTCCTTGGTTTTTGTCGAGCGTTTTTTTCGGGAATTTGGAGATTGCTCGCTCGCGATGTTCGCACAGAACTTCGATATTCCACTTATCGATTAGCGATTTCATCTTTTAGTTTTCCCGAACGTTTTTTAAGTAAAATATCAAGGTTCTGTGTACATCGCAAGCGAGCAATCTCGAAATTCCCGAAAAAACGCCCGGAAATACCAAGGGATGATTACAGTATTTGTTCAATACTATTTTTTATTTTTTTTAATTTCAATCTCAAATCGAACTTTCGCAATAGGTTTTACAAAAAATATTGTTAAGTATGTGGCATTTGCGGAAAACAACGAATTACGTTACATGCGAGCAAACAATCTCGAAATTCCCGAAAAAACGCCCGGCAAAAACCAAGGGATGAAGTCGCTGATCGGTGAGTGAAATATTGGAAAAGCGAAAATGACTCAATAGCGTGAAACTCGAGTAGAAAAAGATCGGTCAAGACATGTTCAATCAAGAAAAATATTTGTGCGGTCCGATTCGAAATTAGAAGCATTTAGTTATGATCCAAATTACGAATATCAATTTCTTCCGAGAGTAATAATTGGGAAAATGGATGCAATATGTGATCATTGTCAAGCAAAAAAAGTTTAAAACTTAAGCACGTGGAATGTGTTGTTCAAACGGAAAAGTTAAACTACCACCTTTAAATAAACCACCCGACACACTCATTATGTTTGTCCACAATATGGATATTGAAACACAAATGAAATCGTTTGAAGAAAAACGACGCCCGGGCGAAGCCCGGGTAACCAGCTAGTAAATAATAAAAAGAATTGTACTCGTAAAAATTGATAAAACCGAAAAAAAATGCAAATGCGTAAAAAACAAAATTATATAAATGCATTTATAATACCTAATGATATACGATGACGTCTTTCTGTTCGCAGAAATATTTCGTATCGCTGTATAGATAAGTGAAATAAGAATGGTTCTATTCGTAATTGTCAGCCTGCTATTTATAGTCTACTATTCCGTCTATCTCATTCTTCCTTCCTTCTTGGACTGCGATATACTACTCGCTTTTAAGGAAAAATACGGCAAACCAGTGTGTAAGTACATCTTCTTTTGCATGCGCTTATTTAAAGAATAACGAAGAACTTTTCTTTGACCAACTTTTCGTCAGTCAAGTAAAACAATAATACGAATAAGTATGAGCATAAATACGAGAAAATTCTATTTATCTTTAATATAGTATCCAATATATTAGAATATGTATAGAATAAAATATGTAGTAATAGAATATGTATAGTTTCAACTGT
This sequence comes from Leptothorax acervorum, assembly GCA_035220615.1. NCBI lineage: Eukaryota > Metazoa > Arthropoda > Insecta > Hymenoptera > Formicidae > Leptothorax > Leptothorax acervorum. The sequence goes on from JASTWQ010000285.1 coordinate 69,248, forward strand.
CTCAAATAAATAATGCTATGAGAATTCTCTTTAGTAATGCATAAAAGTTTATCAATAAGTAATTAAACATGAAATTAATATCGAACAGTGTTATCACTACTTACAAAAAGAATTGTTGAAACCCAAACAACTGTAAAGATAATATAGTCGGATATTAATTTTGTTTGCTTACTAATAAATTTTCACGTGTTGTTAAAGGCTAAATAGAATCCTTATATTATCATTTATTCACTAATCTATAATAAAAAATGCGTAATAAATATTAAATTATATAATTAATAAAGATTATATATAATTTTATACATAATTAATATAATAAAGATTGTATATAATTATTTGTATTATTATATAATTTGTATTTATTGTATTATATTTTTCATTATAAGTAGAACGTTCTTTCGAAGTCTATCGCAAATTATAAATCGACCGAATTTATCAAGTAAATAAATAATAAACAAATCGATCAATTTCGCTTACGTTGTAATATACTTTCAGCTTCGTTAAAAGGCAAAACAGTATGGATAACAGGTGCGTCCGCCGGTATAGGAGAAAATCTGGCTTACGTGCTGGCCAAAGCGGGCTGCAAATTAATCCTGTCCGCTCGGAGAGCCGATGAATTAGAAAGGGTGAAGAAGACATGTTTCATAGGTACAATCGATATTCTTCGTAAACTTTCTGGACAAGATTCTCCGTGCTACGTCAACAATTATTTTAATTAATGCGATATCCTTCAACAATCTGAAACATGTGAAATCAATTTGCTACTGTTGCGACATTCTCTCCTAATTTAAGTCAAATCAAAAAGAATTATAGTCTTACAGAATACGATTTATGTACAATATCGATTTTTTCTTGATAAATTTCTCTTCAAAAAAGCTTATTGACCGACGATGACGATAGAATACGATTTACATACAATATCGATTTTTTCTTGATAAATAACATTCCTCTTCAGAGAACGAATGCTTGAACAACGACGATGTGGAAGTCTACCCTATGGACGTGCTCGACTTGGAGTCGCACGAGAAAGCGTTCCAGCACGTTATCAACAAATTCGGAAAGGTATAATACATTCTAGCATCTTACATTTTTTGCGCTGATAAAAATCAATATACATATAGTTTTTATCATCGATCTCTACTATTAATAGTATTAATTTATTACTGGCATCTTAATCGAAAGTTTCGTCACGTGCCTTTCTACGTTTCAGTTGGATATACTCGTCAACAATGCTGGCCGTAGTCAAAGAGCGAGATGGGAGAACATCGAAATTGCGGTCGATAAAGAAATGTTCAATCTGAATGTATTCTCCGTCGTATCCTTGAGTAGATTAGCAGTAAGACACTTTCTAAAAGTAGGCGGAGGTCATATTGTTAATACATCGAGTCTTGCAGGAATTCTACCGGTACCGATGTCGGCAACCTACTGCGGCACTAAACATGCTTTACATGTAAACATCTTCAAAATGTATAATTTCCGCTTGTTGAATACAATAATTCGCAACTTCGCAAAACCCCTTGCGGTCACATGTGCCGGTGATACTATATTATATACTTTTACAGGGCTATTTCAGACCGTTGTTTATGGAATACCCCGATAAGCATATCCACGTGACAATGGTTTGTCCAGGTCCAGTGCAGACAGAGTTTCTAGCCGAGAGTTTTACAGAGAAATCTGGCGAGGTACGTGCCGTGAAAATCCTACTTGTAAATCCCTATGGAATTTATAATATTATAATATGTGATGAGACATGAAAATTAATTGTTACGTAATTGTAATAATTATACAGAAAGTTGAGGTGTGTAAAACTCTACTTCGTTTTATGTTTTTCTAAAACTGTTTCAATGAAAGTTTATTCCAATTTCATATTTATATATATGTAATTAAATAATTGTGATCTGTTCAAAAATTTCATCGCAGACGCTTCAACACTTCAAGATAATATCACCGATTCACTGTTTGTTTATGACGTTACTTATGAAACTCAGTCACCTTGAAAATCGCAGAACACGCGCAACAAGATCGTAAACAAAACGATGCAACACTATAATGAAGCAAAATAGAAAGACGCAGTAAGCGGGAGATTGCTTGCTAAGGTCGCTGGCAGGCAGCATCGCTTATCGCACATGCATCAGTGTGATATCGTGTTGACGCGCTATTATAAAAGTTTGGAAAATTTTTGAACAGATCACGTATATGTGGTACAAACACGTGTATGCTAATTGCTGACATAACGATTTTTAAGAAATATGGCGTAACAACGGATACTTCTAAAACAAAGGTCAGCGCGGAACGTTGTGCAACCTTAATGGGCGTCGCGATTGCGAATAAACTGGACGAAGTATGGATCTCCACGACGGGCCCGTTACGAATCACATATCTGTCTTATTGTTTCCCTTTTTTCATGAAATGGTATATGTCTTTTACATAACGTAAAGTTCTATATAGATTAAATAGACCAAAAGATTCGTTTATTCTTTCTTTCGTATAGAACTCTCAGATCCGCCTCCGATAATCTATAAACTGCGATAGAATTAAAAATAGAATTGTTTGTGATTTTATGGAAAACACAAGAATTGGAATGTATATGCATATCAAGATATGGATATTTATAAAACTGGTTTCTGTTGGAAATTGCAGACTAAAATAGTCTTTACACACGTAACAGTAGAATCGAAAAAAGAAGAACGAATCTTTTGCTCAATGTTAACATTATAGCCTAATTCTAATTGCCTTGTTTTTCTTTTTTTTTTACAAAGGGTGGTAAAGAATTTAGGTACGAAATATCTGCTGAAATTACGAGATGCTAATGCCGCCAAGACAAGTTAATCACGTTATGTCAGTGGATATTCCAATGATAATAACTATTTTTGCATCACGTCTTACCGAAGTGTTCTTCAGTTTTATGAAACTGCACGAGACTTTGATGACTTTTATACTATTTTTATTAGATATAATAACAATAAAATAGATATAGATAAGATTAAATCATTCAATATGCACTTTTTCATTCAATGTAAATTATAATAAAACTGAATCATTCAATAAACATTTTTCCATTCAATGTAAATTATAATAAGACTGAATCATTCAATATACATTTTTTTCATTCAATGTAAATTTCTCCATGATGTTATGTATTGATTTTTAAAATCATTTTATTACTCACAGACTGCTCTTCGATTAAAGAAAAGAATGTGTTTTAATCTGCTATATTTTTTTTACATGCACATTTATACATATTTGCTTAGCCATGAATTACTTATCAGACTTATGTCGATTTCTCACATTGCATCAGCCGTTCTCTAGCCCTTTTCCCTCTCAGAATAGCTTCTTTAAATAACGAACAATAGAGCTTGATAGCGCACGGAGAATCGTCGTTTCCGGGCACAGGATACGTTATAAGATTCGGATTGCAGTTCGTGTCGACAATGCCGACACTGGGAATACACATCTTCGCCGTGTGTCTCACCGCCACGTGCTCGGACATGACGGTGTCGAGGGTACTGAGAAAGATGCATAGGTCCGGCAACCGTGTCGTCGCCTTGAACTGATTCCTCGAATTCGGGAACAGCCCGCGCCGCCAGAATCTCGTGTGTGAAAATTCCTTACATTCCTTGGCAGTTTTGTCGACTAAATGCGTGACCTGAGGGTTGTGCGAGATAAACAGGATAATGCCGCCCCGGAAGGCAATATGGGCAGTGAAGTTCAGTGCCTGTCTCAACAATTCAGCGGTTTGATCTAAATCGATTATCAGGTGTCCCAGTCTGGAGCCGAATATGAATGTCTCCATGTGTTCGTTCAGCGCGGTCTCCTTGTGACCAAAGTGTACTCTCGCATCATATAAATCCTTCACGGTGAACAGCTTGTGTACTTGAAAGAAGTCCGGATGTGTCAGCGGATCTAACACTGTGACCTCTGAGCCTTCTGGGGCATTAGATAGATCTACGTGTAATGAGAAATTGTGTTATAAAAATGACATTAACATTTATCTCCTGGAAACTGTAAAGGATAAAAAGAATTGTACAGAAATAAAGAACAAATTATTTGAGATTTATGTATAGATATATATCCTAGACAGCACACATGTCCAAAATCAGGACATAAGATGTGTTAAAAACATCTTTAAGATATCTTTAAGCCGTCTTACGAAATGATATCTAAAAGACGTCTTAATGACGTCTATAAAATGTCTTATGTCCAGATTTTGAACACTGTGTTGTCTGGGATATGTTATGTTCTTACCAGACTTCTCTGTACTAGGTTGAGCCTGAGTCGACAGCTGACATCGTCGGAGATAGGTATTACGGATGACAGGTCGCAAACACTGCCATTCTCTCGAGACTGTAAACGGAAACATGTTGCTAAATACATCATTGTAGGAGTGATACTGTTTTCGCGTAAAATAGAGTGAAATTATAGTTACAGTTGGATGAAAGTATTCGCCTCGCAAATATGGACATTGTGTACGTTGACGCTAATTTGGTTTCTATGTCTCTGGATACTTTAATTCAACGTTTTAATTCAACACTACATGAAAAACGAAAATTATGTTGATAAATAAGTCAGCAGAGGTTTAGAGCAGTTTAGAGGTTATCTAGCTCATATTTCGTGCATAGAAAGTAGAATATAAAGAGGGGAAACTTAAGACAAGGTTAATGCATAGGAAGTAGAATATAAAGAGGGGAAACTAAGACAAGAAAAATGTAATCTGGTAAAAGGCGAAATCTGTAGTACCGATTAGGTTTCTATGTAAATATAAAAAATTGCAAAAAATAGCGTTCTGACAAGGGAACTACCCCAACTGTCCGGCTCCGATTTGATTCTCCTTTAAATACGTTGTTAAACACAAAAATCAAAAAGACGCCTATTTTTTTTATAGGCGCTATAAATAATGTTTAGGGGGTAAAACACCCCTTTGAAAAAGTCGGTTTTTCTCTTTCTGACCGAATATCTCCGAAACTATAAGAGATAGAAAAATTTTCAAAAAAGGAAATTAAATGGCTTTAAAAATACTTTGAACTAATGATAAAACTTCTTCTTTAGTGTGTGTACAGAGGCGTTTGTAATTATTTCTCAAAAATGGTTTATCGTAACATAACTTTATCATGTATGGTTGAATTCATATATGGTAAAAAAATAACCTTTTATTTGGTGATAAAAAAATTTTAAAATTTTGAAAAAAATGTATTGGTAACGGGGGTATATTTAAAAATAAAAGAAATAAAAAAATTATTTTGTCATTATTTCAAAGTACTTTTGAAGCCATTTAATTTCCATTTTGGAAAATTTTTCTATCTCTTATAGTTTCGGAGATATTCGGCCCGAAAGAGAAAACCCGATTTTTTCGAAGGGGTGTTTTACCTCCTAAACATGAATTATAGCGCCTATAAAAAAATTGGTGTCTTTTTGATTTTTGTGTTTAACAACATATTTAAAGAAGAATAAAATCGGAGCCGGACAGTTGGGGTAGTTCCCTTGTGATTTACATTATTCTATTTGTTAAATTACGTGCAAATTTTAATCTTTTTATAATTAGTGTATTTGTGTGTGCACGCGTTTTAAACAATTAAAAGATTATAGATATTACACAATTGTATAACATTGTAAAAACAAATCGATTGAATTAACCTATATTCATCGAAATCGAAGGTGAGAGGTGTAAACTGAATAATTATCGTGTATTGTATCGCGTATATACATATTTAATACGTCCTTGGTATTCTAAATCTTTTATAATTTAATTTATAAATTCTATGGTTATAATTACTTCATATTAACAAATTATTCCATTATTAAAATTAAATTAATTTAACTATAATTACAGCTTAAAAACTCTAATTAATTTAAGTTTTTTAAGCTACTTGAAATAACAATAATATATATATACCTTATACATACAAAAAAATTACACTATGCATGCAGTATATAATTAAAATAATTATATACATATATAATTATAATATTTATAATTTTTCTTTTCTAATATATAATTGCCGTACAACTGTCATTTTATTATCAGGACAGATTCTTTCGTTATTCGCGCGATAATTATTATTTGACACCGAAAAAATTGCGAAGCTGTCAGCGGCCCTAGTGACTTTCTCCCTCGTCCCCGTTGCCGACGAGGACGACGTTGGCGGCAGTGGTGGCCGCCAGTTTTCCCAGTGTGGGGGACACTGAGCACACTCGACTTCCGCGGCGCACGTCGACGATAGTCGATGGTCGATACGTCTCCGCGATTCCAACCGGACGATCTGCGTGTCGTTGATCCGTTTGCGTACGGCCGACCGGGGCGGTGGATCTCGCAAAAGGTATGTCCCAGCGTGCGAATTCGCGACGCCCGTCACGGGCTGCGTGGTTTCCCCGGGCGGAAGGTGGAAGCGCGCCGCCGCCTCCGTCGCAGCTTTCCCGTCCGGACACTTCCATATCCGGAATTCCGCGGGACAGTTTCCCGTCGCCAGTGCGTCAAGTGCGATTCGTTCGCGCGCGCGCGCGCGCGCATGTACACACATATGTGTATTGCTCGCGCCTCGCGCATCCGTGGCCGCGTACGTGTACTCGTGCGTGTTTGCTCGCGAGCGCGCGTGCAATACATACACGCACGCACAAAACGCCAGAAATAATTTCTCCGTTTCTGTTATACTAATAGATCCGTTTTGCCTAGTTGCACCGTCTGCACTCCGCACCTCTATCCCTTTCTCTCACCAAGCGCGAAGGTATTGTAGATGTATTTACATACGGAAGTTTTGCCTGTATCACCGGGTGCAGAAGGTGCCGGGACTGCCGGGTAGTGCAGCACGAAACCGTGCGTCGGCGTTTAATGTTATTGTCCGTCTCTATCTCCCCCTCTTTCGCTTCTTCCTTCTCGACGATGTCACCCCTTTATTCTTTCGCATCTTTATCGTCTCTTCCCTCCCTCCCTTCCCCATTTAGGGCAATATTTACAAGGAATATGTGTGTGTGTGTGTGCCTGCCGACGCAAACACACCTGCATATACTTTGCGCTTTAACCGCGGTATACAATCGTTTTTTTTTTCTCTCACCGTCTTATCTTTTTTTTTTTCTTGTTCGGCATTTTCCCTGGTGACTATCTCCAATCGCATCTCGCATCCTCCCTCCCCCCCTTTCTCCCTCTCTCTGGGATTGCTGATGCTGAGGCGCAAAATGTGCCCCGGTGATCCTCAAATATCGTCTTACCCGTGCGATAAGAAAAGTTTGATGAATAGACTCGAGTTCGGCGAATATAAAGCCCATTCTACAATAGCCGTAAAAAGTAGTTGTAAAACGTAAGCAGTAAGCTATTGACCAATCACAGTTGATTATTCTTGGATTGTAAAAATTTCATTGGTCAATAGCTTACTGTTTACGTTTTACAACTACTTTTTACGGCTATTGTAGAATGGGCTTAATGATTAGTATAGAGACCATATAAATGATATATAGTCATTACACTATACTCCTACAAATTACATAAATTATGCCATGCAAGTTTGAATTATACAGCAATTTAATTCTTTAATCACGCGTTAAATATTATTAATTATTTATATCAGTTGCATTTAATTATAATTGACAATGAGCAAATGGTTCACAGCCAGCGGATTGGCAGCAGATTCGATTAATTGGAAATAGCTTGCAAATCGGCATCAATTGCGTCCACATTAAGCACGTGTTTCGCCGGCAGAGCCTGCCGTTGATAACAAATTGGCAGAAAATTCGATCTAATATTTCGATATCAATCGTGTCCGCTGTGTCCGCATCATGCTTTGCCGGCAAAGCCTGCCGTTCCGTCATAACTTGACGGCAGAAACCGAGCAGCATCCGTCGAATCCAGATTCTCGATTTCTGCCGCCAATCCGCGTCGAACTGTGTAGCAAGTACCTACATCAAAATCTGCTTGGTCTTCGCCACCGTACTTTGTTGTAGAAGCATTGAGCGTTTACACATAAAAAAAAAGAAGTATCAAATCAACCCTGATATGTTTGTATATAGGTACGCAAGAATATATAATCAACCAAGAAAAGAAAAGTTAAAGTAAAAAGTTTAAATTCTTATTCTTATAAGAATTTCAACTTTTTACTTTAACTTTTCTTTTCTTGGTTGATTATATATAAATTCTTATTCTTATAAGAATTTCAACTTTTCACTTTATAACTTTTTTTTCTTGGTTGAATTATGTAAAACTTCGTTTAACTATATAAACGACTTCATTCAAGCAAGTTTTCTTCGCAATATAATCTTATTTCAAGAAAGTATATATAGGTATTCTTGCATATATTGTGTGTACAAGCATATCAGTGTTGCTTTGACACTTCTTTGTTTTCTGTGTATAAAATATAGATAATAATACGCATCTACTTATATGTATACAATAGATCTGTTCGTTTTATGCCCATTTCTATGAACACAGATTAATTTTAATCTTGGTTTAACTTACCTTTCATCTTTTTCTAGTTCGAAGAATTAGAAAGTGATAGTAAGCTAAACCGAGATTAAAGTTAATCTACATTGGTAGAAATGGACATTAGCTGAACTTCTTGCACAGTTTATCTTTTCTCTTTTTCTCTCCAACGTGAAAAAGGAAAAGAGGAAAGATGAACCGTGCAAAAAGTTCATTCAGTTAAAACGAACAGGCCTATTGTAAATTATGTTTAACGTGCCATGTAGACAATGCGGTAATCTATACATCATTAAACATTTAGATATATTTTGTAAGAAAAATCGGAAATTTATGTTTTCTTTGCAATTTTATTTTTAGTTAGTTTGCTATTATTCAGTTTGGGCACAATTTTTAGGATGCTGCGAAAAATTAACAATGATTTTGAAGATATTGATTTTATACTATGAAAAAATATAAATGTTATGCCATGCATATTGCAACCGGGAATTAAGTCTTAATATTGCTTCTTGTCGTTTAATGTACATTTTTACCAATGCAGATTAACTTTAATCTTGGCTTAACTTACTTCCTATCTTTTTCTAACTTTTGAAACTAGAAAAAGGATGAAAGGTAAGTTAAACCGAGATTAAAGTTAATCCGCATTGGTAGAAATGGACATAAGAGCTCAACATAAATAACAATGTTCTATATGTACATCAGCTACAGATATCTTTCATGTCACTGCAACTGTTGAGGTAATAAATAAATTATTATTACTGAAATGCTTCTCTATAATCTAATCTAGCTTAAAGCTACTTTTTTTGTAAGACTGTTTGTTAAAAATACAGTTTAAAGAAATCAATCAATTATTCAATTTATAATAGTTTACATTAGTTATATTGTCTCATCATATGAAAAAGGTCCGTGTAAAAATAATGTAAACAATCCATATAGATGTAATCTTGAAATTTATCGCACAACCCCGCTTTGTTGACAAACTTTGCTATGTTTTGTCAGCATTCTGTCGTCGACAGCATTGTACATGCCAAATTCCATATCAAATCTGTAGTCTTTCTGTCGACAAAAAGAATCTTATTTTTTTTTGTTTTTTTGTTTTTTTGTAGTAGACTGCTGTTCTCAACAGACTTAGCTACCCGAGATTCTAAGTGCTGTTTCCTGCAATTATACATATATATGGATGTATTATTTCCTGATAGATGCGCGAAGGATTTTGCCCGGATTTTTATATCCCGATTAGCGCGACAAACGCGACCGTTGCACGTGTGTCGCGCCGACGAATGTGTATTTTTGGAGGACGAGGGTGGCAAGGGCGAAGAAGCCCGGGATTCTCCACCACCGCTCTTTTACGCCGGCTCTCTGTTTTGCTACGCGCTTCGTCCTCTCCCTACGCGACGACGTGAGACGTGGACGCTGCAAATTAAATTATTTCTGTCGCCGCGACGACTTGGGCAAGATAATAACGGCTCGCCGTTGTCTTTGCGTTTCGAAAGACTTTTACCTTGCGAAAGAGCCCGATTTTAAAGCATTGTGACGTCGTGGGTCCTCATATTGCTTAATGATTTGTTGATTTGCGCCATACGGGAGAAATGAGTTTGTTGAAAGGCGGTGGCGAAACCTTGGCCTCCTCAGAACGAAACTTTCATCAGTCAATTATACGATACTTTCTCTTTATAACAAGCGGTTGTATGTAAAACTATTGACGCTAGTAGACTCAAGTACACAAGTACAATATTCTTACTAATAATAATGTATCAAATGATACCGATTAATGTATCGTATATGGGGCATCCCGTACCAAATTGACCTGGGTCTGACCCTCGACCTCGCGGATTTGGTCGGCGAATTTTTATGTTATTGTTCCAACTCTAAAATGCACTCAGATTTTTGTAAATAAATTTGATTTACTTATAATTTTTTAAAACAAACATATCGTTGGCCACAATTTAAAAATCTGAAAAAATTCTCAAAAATTCTGTGTCAAATATAACGCAGGATTTTTGAGAATTTTTTCATATTTTTCTGACGCGATTTTTTTTATTTTAAATCATAAAAAAATTGCGTCAGAAAAATATGAACAAATTCTCAAAAATCTTGTTATATATAAAAATGTTCAAGCAACAGCCTACAGTGGACTGACTTCTGCTTCTAATTTTTTTAAATGTGTTTTTCGAAAAAAGGTCGAAAAAAAGTAGAAGCGAACGCCGGCCTATTCTGAGTCAAGGGCGTCAAGGCTTAAACATTTTGATATTTGACACAGAATTTTTGAGAATTTTTTCAGACTTTTAAATTGTGGCCAACGATATGTTTGTTTTAAAAAATTATAAGTAAATCAAATTTATTTAAAAACATTTTTTTTTAAATTTGAGTGCATTTTAGAGTTGGAACAATAACATAAAAAATCGCCGACCAAATCCGCGAGGTCGAGGGTCAGACCCCAGTTCGATTTGGTATGGAATGCCCCATATGTACTAATTTTATTGAGCAATTTAAATCGTAAAAATTATAATTTTGAATATGAATATTGGGCGTTCAAGTTTCCTTTTATGTGATGTCTTTGTTGCAGGATCACAATGGCTACCGCACAATTGAACAGAGCCAGGACCGTAAAGAAGCTCGAAAAACCACGGCCGCTTAAGCTTAACCAGCGCAACTCGACCGTCGATGGGCGGATCACGACTGGTAAATCTTTTTGTATTTATTCTCACTTCGGTAAAACTTGCAGTCTCTTGCGACGACAGTCTTCTATAAGATATAATCATTTCCTTGTAAATTATCATGAACGTAAGGTGGGTCACATAAAGGTTGCAACACTTAATTTTTGGATGGGTTTTGAAACGCACAAATATTTCGAGACTACGAACCACTGCCAAAACAAATCACCCATACAGAAATTAAGTGTTGCAACCTTTATGTGACCTACTGTATGTTAATATAAGCTGCGTTTATTCTTTCACGAATTGAATCGACGAAGACTCTCTGCGAACTCTGTGTTTCTTCTGACTTTTCAGTAGAGGATATAGTGTCCCTAATCGACAATGTTGCAATGCAACTGACCAATGGCTTCCATGACCGAACGCTGCAAATGAATGTGATTTCTATGTGTAGTCACCTGAAACTGTATGCCAACCAGTTAGAAGCTATTTACAAAGGTAAATAATCTTTTATTGTACATAAAACGTATCTTAAAAGCTAGCTCAATAGTTCACACGATTAGTAGTTTTCCCCCGCTTTTTGATGATAGATTGCAATGATAGATTTCATTCCACTTGCTTTTAAATAAAGGCTGATTTTGCGAATAATTTTTTTAGATCAGCTGGACCGGGCCTTTGTGGCGATCAGAAATGGGAGCCAGGACGACAGATTAGATCTTACGACCAGGGTTCATCTGCTGGAACTTATCGAGCTGCGAGCGAAACAATGGCGTCACAACGATTCAATGGACGTGTACTACATACAGAAGTTGTCGCACTTAGACAATGTAGGTAAAACCGCATCTTGCTCGTAGTTTCTTTACATTCACATGTAACTTTTTGAAATTATAATTGAGACACGCAAGCCAGACACAAGAGTAATAATCATACTTGGTAAGAATAAGAGCTTCCAATTAAAATTTTTGGGAAATTATTCCAAAAAATTTCAATTAATATTAATTTTCTTAGCTTTTCAATATATAATCTCAAAATATTTACAAAAAGTCTTTTATTAAACAAATACTTTTTTAATTACCATTTGATAAAGTAATTTCGTTTCTTCTTCCTAGCTGACCGAAGCGGTACCCGATACACCTACGAGCTTGTCGTCCCCGTTATTGACAATGACCTCACCCACCTCGGCACCGATCCTGGGGCCCGGGGAAGTGATCAAGAATAGCGGAAAGTTCTCGAAGCCTACGCGCATACCGGGGAAAAACTATTGCAAAGACGAGGTCGTCATTCGCAACAGCGACTCGGGAAAAGGTAATTTAATTGCTTTCACATTTTTGTACAAAATTTTCACTGAATCAAACGGGCTCGATTCTTACGGATCAAGATGCAACCCGTACAATATTTTTATTACGTTATTTGCAAGTTGTTTACAGTATTTTTAGTAATATCGCGATGCGATCAATAGGGATTGTTTGTGTGAGATGAAAGCAATGATCTGATTTTTACGTAAAGTGAAACCAATCGGTTGTATTAGAATTTTAATCAACCGACTTTGATTTCCCGATTATGTTGGCCCGATTATGTTTCTATTGTTAAATAATTCGCACGAAAATACAGTGATGGGAATAAAAGGGCGGCGGGTTCACATGATAGAAGAGCTCAGCCAGACGATCATCTCCTTCCAGCGAGGTAAAAAGCAAATGAATGATCTGCCAGTGGCTTGTCATAGCATTTTGTGCTCATTGCATCGCAAGAACAGTATTAATCGGTCGAACGAGGCTCTCTCTTGTCCCACAAAAACACCTAATAAACAAACCTCTCTTACATTATTGAGCATTGAGTTTGACGTGGCAAACTTTTATTGACTATTGTTGTTAAAATATCATACATATGTAAAAAAAAATTCATATCTGTGATAAAAAATGGCAGTCAATATTTTTTATACGGTCACTCTTAGTTTGCATGACAAAGCTATTATCTAACCAGCGTGATCAGGCCACTATTGAGTTAGTGTTTTAGTTTTGCAACGTGATCTACTAATAAAAAAAAAATGCAAAGCACGTCAGCTTTCTTTCACGTGATGACACAGAAATCGTGTTACACTTGGCAAGGATTAAGTCGATCAAAACATTTATTTTTTTTATTTCCTTTTTTTTGTTCTATTAAAATCATATAGATGAGACGAAATAATCCATTTTTTTCTCGATCAACCTACTACATACAATTTATATCAACCATTGTGGAATGTATCTCTTTAACAGCCCGATGAGTGATGCATACGAATGTTGCGCGTTGCGTTTGCAGCTTTAAGAGCCGAATAGAGATATTATATTGTATTACCAGTTTATTAACGCCAGGTCGACGGATCGATCGTATATCGCGGGTCCCACGTGGATAGGAAGGTTGGCACTTCATTAATACTTTGACGTTTTCTTTAATATCGCATAACATGAGAGACAGTTTTCTGTTTCACATTTAAATGTGATTTTACATATATCTAAAAGTATTTTTTTAAATACGTTGTATATCGTACTTACCTTGCTTTGGCGATATTTTAACAGTATTTAATACCACATCTCGTTTAACACATTAACCGTGCCATTGGACTTGTGTTAAAAGATGTTAACGACAACTACCACATGATATGTTTTTAAAATGGATATCAATATTGACAAGACTGCACCACTGATACTATGTATCTTGGTTTGTAGTAAACCCTGGAGCTAAAGAACGACTTGTCCAAATCACGGGAACGTCCGAGGACAAGATTCAGTATGTCTAATTAATATATTTATAATTAAGTAGAAGTTTACTAATAGAAGTTTAATAATAAATGTATTTTATTACCTAAGATCTACTTAATAACAGCATATTTAGCGAAAACGTTCATTACAGCTTTTTTTTTTATATCTCCCCTTTCTCTTTTCTCAGTTATGCGAAGGATTTAATCAAAGATACGATACAACGAAATGCATCGCCAGTGAGACTGGAACAGAGCCCCGGCGGCGAAAAAGGAGCAATGGGCGGCTCCAGCTCCTCGCTCAACAGCAGCGCGTCGGACGAGAGCAATCGTCTGCAACAGAGTCAGCAGCACAACTCTCGTCTACGTTCGTCCCTGCTGCACAGTCTCTCCACCAACGACGCCAGTATAGGCGAATACAAGTACACCGTCACCGTCGGTAACCAGTCCCTCAAAATTACGGGCTGCAATCTCGACCTCGTCAGGGTAATAATAAAATCGTACTCGTCGTTGTATGATTTACATACCTAATTTTATTAAACGGAAGATTAAGTTCAGGTATTAACATCTAACTAAACTTCAATATTTAACTAAATTAAAATTAAATGTTGATAAATTAAAGATTAGATTTATATTAATCAGCATCTAATTCCATTTATATCATTTATATTCTATTCATTTTATTATTCTGTCTGCTTTATTCATATCATTTTTGTAAACTGTTTTGTAAACATGTATAATTTTTGTAAACTGGATCTACAGACGGCAAAACTGGTACTGGACGAACACTTTTTGGGCGACCCCGAGAACTTTACCAGCGGGATAGAGTACTTCAATTACGAGGACGAACTCAACTTCTCCGTAACTGCAACGTCCACCCCCAACGTTACCCGTACGCCATTGTCGCCGTTGGACAATGTAAACGCTCCTGCTTCTCTAGGCCGAGAGTTAAGTGTGGATAGCGCCGCGACCTCTTCGGAGAGCGAAGAAACTTACAAATCTCGTCCGATTACTGAAGAGCGAGGCTCGACTCAACAAGGTATTCAAATATAAAAACACAACGTAACATTAACATTACACTTAACATTATAATCATAGATGAATTTATCGCAATGAAAAAGCTCTAAAAAATCCCGTTTTTATACAATTTACATTGTTTTTAATTTTACCAAAATAAAATTTAATTCAATCGGTTTTAAAATATAAAATTTAACAGTAAATGCATAATAAAATAAACAAATTTTAATCAATGCCTTGCAATTCTATTCGTTCTACTTATTTAGTTCCAGAAGCGAGAGAACTTACGTACGAGTTTCTGCTGCTGTGCGCGTCGGGCCCGTATGCGAGGCGGCCCCCCGCCGATTGGACGCGCATACAGAAGGAATGTCCCAATATAGTTCGTAAGGTACCGCTATGCGACAAGAACGCCAATCATATACCGTGCAAAAATTTCCACGTTGCTCTTCCCTGCAACGATGCGGTTTAATATTCTTGTGTACAACACGCATCATAATACTCACTACATATACATTAACGCCCCGCCGGGAGAGGAGTCTGCGTTTCCGAGGATGCGATGTGTTACGAGTGTGATTAATTGCGGTATTTTTTAACCGCATGCATTCAGTTGGAGGAACGGAAATTAGATCTGCTCCGTTTAATGATCGATCACACTTTAGTCTATGTATTTTTTTTTTCAAAAGAAGATGCTTTTTAGGAAGGAGACGAGACCGGACTGTATTTAATCGATTAATCGAAGAGAGAATTTAATGAAGATTATCATGAACGTGTGAATCTCAATATTATCTCGCGTATTAAAAGACTTTAGACGCTCTCTCACGATATGCGTGATATCGAAACTAGAGATTAGATCTTTTGCAATAATAGGGGGAGATGACAAATTTCTAAGAGTTACTCAAGACCAAAGAGATCGTAAGCGAGTTTCGTAATATGTGATACACATATATATATATATATATTTTTTACGTTTACGCGTTTACGATTAGTTTCAAAAAGACTTTGCGCATTAAGCCCGCGCGATTAATTGACTGAATGGATTCGTACAAATTATCATAGTCGCAAAGTGTGATTCAAAAACATTTTTGTGTTCAGCTCGAGGAGGGCTAATCTAAGACTCAATTGGCTTGTTTTGTGAAACAGTCATGGTATCCAGTATTTATTGCGTGCAAAGTTTTATATGATGTTATTCTTTGTACCGAAATTTGAAAGTCTATGTTCCTACATCTCGAGTTTAGAGATATACTATATGTTTTTAAACTGTTTTTTCTTATACCGATATATTGTGTTGTTCTTATTATTGTAAACAACTTTATTTTTTTATAGTTTTGTTTCTCTCTTTCTGAGGAGTTCAATACGAGAGATTGTTTTATTTGATCTTGTATACAAAGAAGCTAATAAGACTAGACTAATAAACTAGTGTTGTGTGTTGAACTCACATACACGCTGTATTAATAAATGAGTATTGCAAAATCTGCTGAGTCTTGTGCTCTCTGCGCATTCTTCGTAAACAGGACAAGCGCAGTTTACACGACAGCTGGCATACTTGCTTAGACACGTGCTTGCAAAAATGTAACTTGATTAAGCGGCGAGAAAGAGAGGCACACGAGCCAGTTCACTAATATTTCAGATAAACGATATTTACTACATGCACGTCAATCGCTAGAGTAGGAAGGCCTCGTGTAAGGTACGCTTGCAAACGTGTGTAAACTTACGATTACCGCCTGCATGTGCCCTCACGTAAGCAATTTAACACCCGGCTTTCCAACCGAATCGAAGCATGCTGCTTATAACAAGGTAAGGTAAAGGGATTATTGCTTTCTTACTTGTATCGCGAGGCACGCCCGGCAACTAATCTCTTTCTCTTGACAGGCACCGATTCGCTGGTTCGAACCGGAGGCGTACAAAGCAAAGCTAGCAGCTGCTGGTCCCGTTGCGATATTGCCGATTAACGAAGCGGAAACCGATCCCGAGTGAGGCCGGAGGTCAATTTGTCGCCTTCCTCCCGTTATCCTCTCCCACTTTAGTGACGAGAAATTTTCAGAGAACGACGTGTGTGTGCTGTAACGGTCTTGTCGGTTGTAACAAGATTAAGAAGAAGACAAGAAAAGGAAGATATTTTCCTCGAGGAAAAGTTTCGTTGACGATAACTCGAAGAGAATATCAAGAGACGTCTTCGCCAAGCATTCACGGAGATGCATCTAAATGCGAATTGTCGGATACGCGCTTCGTGCAATTGACACGCTAGTCATTAGAGTGAAAAAAATGTTCTATTTATTCAAAAAATTAGTACGAAAAAATTATCGTATACATCGCTCGGCTTTTCGATCGATTAACACGTCGTTGTTCTCGAACCGCGCCGATACTGTACGGCACGCACGCGACTTTTGCAACATTCTGCCGCGGAAAATCTCGACAAGAGAGCGCAAGAATGTTACGTTAGTTATATTAATGATAAGAGAAAAGAGAAACACAAGATCAGATTTGTTGAAACCGCACATTGAAAGACAGCTGTTAACTCTCGTACGTGTAGTTGCGATAGGATTAGTAGCATTAGACTGAGGAATTAAGATTGCGCATTCAAGAGGAGAGGAGTTATCTTTTATAAACGAGATTATCTATAACGATTTTTTGCTATTCGCCTAATCGGATCGAGACGTTTTTTCGTGGTCTCGACGGGAAAAAGATTAATCGTGAAAGACTAATACGTTACTTTAGGAGAAAATAAGGTAGAGATCACATGTTATGAGAACAAATCCCGCGCTTTTGTAAGTACTTGGAAATTCGGTCCCAAAATCCGGTGGGGGATTTCAACTCCGCCGTGTAACGCCCCGAGGCGTTACGCGACGGGGGATGGAATCGTGATTTAGCATAGTCTAGTCTACCTATTTCAACGTAGGAATTACCATTTTTCTTTTTGGTATTTACTCTGCTGTGACGCAATAACCAAAAACTTTAGAGAATGGAGGGGAAAGAATTGAATTTTTTTCGAGAGTTTATATTTTATATACGCTAAACGGAAGCGTTCGTGTGCTATGTGCAGTAGATATCGTGAGGATCGTTCTGTAGTTGGTAATTCTTTATTTCACTGTGTAATCAGCGCGAGACAATGCCTTACTGTAATAAAATGTGAGATAATCGCAGAATTATGCAAGGGAGATCGTTACCAGAAAATTCTTGCGTGCGAAATGTTATTTTATTTACGTTCTAACGGATTTAAGGTTTCTGTTTCTGTTAATGTCGGAACCGAGAAATTGTAGAAATTCCTCTCTCGGGAAGACAGAAGCCCCGATTCGGACATTACTATGCGATTCAAATATCGAGAAACCGTAACGTTTGCGATACCGATACGTTTGTATGGAGTTTTGATATTGCTGAAAAAATGTAGGCGAATTATCTCCCTGCGATTTTGTTAACATCTAATTAATTTGGCTACGCGCATCGTGAAACATTACTGCACAATGTCTAGGACACTTGCGTTCGTTTTTAAGTTTTTACACAATTTAATATTTATTTACACTCTATTTACTTCGAGATTAAATTATATATATGTATAAAATTTATATATAAATAAAAGTTATTTATATATAAATTTTATATATATATACAAATAATTTATTTCTATCGTCTCTAACTAACTGCGCAGTAATGGAATAGTACTATAATGTATTATTGTACCTTGTCGTTTATAATAATAAATCAGCAAAGTCAGAGACACGTACGTTGGTAATTGTCTCTCTTTTCTTCCCCCTCGGATGCAACGGAGAAGGAACGCCTTCTATACAGTTCTACACGAAAACTGGATGTATAGTAATGAAGTTGACTGCGTCGATCCGGCACTAATCTTTTATTATTCCAATAATAATAATAATAATATATATCGAAAAGTGAGATAATCACTGAAACATACACATTATGTATCTCCCGCCGGCCTCGCGGGTTCAGAAAATTGTACTAGATATCAATTGCACACACTCTTTCTCTCTCTCTCACTCACTCACTCTTTCTCTCTTACTCGAGTCTCCTTGTAAAAGTTAAAAATCTTAGCAGTGCTCGACGAAGGCCCGCGCTCGCCGATTGCATTTTTTCCTCTCTTTTTTTCTTCCCCCCTTTTCCTCTCGTCACACTATTCATTTACATTGCTATTATTCGTATTGCGAGCGGCCTATCGTGTAATTTTTTTTTACTCGTGGAAACATACACATTATCGTATTATGAATACTTCGTAGTCCAGTCTAAAATCAATCTCGGCTATGATCTAGCTAGAGCGTGTATATAACTGGGACTTCCCTTCGCAATTATCAATATAATAATATCATCCTACTGCGTGTGTGTGTATGTGTACGTACGTGCGTGTGTGTGAGGTGTGTGTGTGTGTGTGTGTGTGTGTGTGAACAATGATGCACCTATTATATAATAAATAACAGTTCGTCTATCGTGATAACTGATAACGTTACTTGTACAGAAATTAGCGCGATATGCGGCGTAAACGTAACGGGAGAGTAAAAACGAAATCTCTTTTACTATCTTTTCCATCTTAGCGTACGTATACATAATGTGAGAAAATAATGTTAACAGCATTAAATCTAATTGGAAATATATCTCGCCCTGGTGAAATTTTTGTTCAGAATTTTTCGCGTAATTTTTCAGAATTTCTATATAATTTTTTAAAACTTTCTTGAACATTATTTAGAAAGAAGAGAAAATCTACCTCTCTTCTACAGTTCTAAAATATTCTAAGATTTCTCATTCTACAATTTTCAAAGAAAACGTGAACTAAAATCTGAAGAAGTTTTGTTTTTATTAGAAATATCCATAAATTAAAAATGCGAAAAATTCCTGAAACTATGAGATACCAAAAGAATTGTTTTTCACCAGAGTGTAAACTCAATAACAGTATTAATCTTTTGAGAGGTCTTTCCTTCTTAAACAACGAACATTGCGTTGTAGAAATAACATTTAACATAGACGTGCAAAATATGATATCAATTTCGAGACGTTTGTAACGTCTCGCGACCCTCTAAAGTTTAATGAAATAAACACTTTTTTTTACTAAAACAAGAGCACGACATGTTGAATTAACAGGATTAATTCGAATTAGACCGACGCTGTTAGTACATTATTTCTTTCCATGTACGCGGGAAAATAAATAAATGATACGAGTCGCCGATATCGGGGGCGTTTTTTTCCCTTTCAATAATGAACACGCAAGAAACCCCGCGATCGTCCCCGGAATGTAATCCGGCGCTTACGTATATACGTATGCATATATGTATATCTACGTGTGTGTATCTTATAATTAATTAGTAGTAATTATGCATATGATGCGCGCACGTAACATAGGTTCGTCGCGTTCCGACCGATAAATAGTCAGCAGAGCGTGACTCGCGTTTTCTTTTTCCTCTTTCCCTAAAGCGTCGGACGTTTAAATACGTATCCTCGGCCGATCGAGAACAAGCGGCGCCTTGTATGTATATGTACAATCTCAACGAAACAATAACGATTTTCCTTCTTTCTTTTTAGAAATAATCGTGACGATCGGGGCCGGTTCGTCTACCACGCAACTGCGCGAGGCGAATCTGAATTAAAGGGACGGGGGCGAAGATTAAAAATTAGTTATAGCGCGCGAATTATAGACGATATTTTTACCCTCTTTTCGAGACACACGCCGTCACACAATAAGATACAATTACGTATATCACGTAAAGTCTGCGTCTAACATTTTTTTTCTTCCTAATCGAACATGGAATCTTGTGCAGTAAAACCGGTGCCTGATTTCGTAATTTTTACAAGTAGGACAAGAGTGTTTATTCGCGCACTTGGTTTCGTAATGTAAAAAAATTCGCGGAGAACGAAAGCAACGGGGAGCAGGGAAGTATCACGACGAACAAAATCTCTCTCTCTCTCTCTCCTAGATATAAATACGTGCGTACGTCTTACGTATTAAGCACATGCGCCAGAATGTCTCGCGATTCGATTGTGAAGATGAGAAGCTTAATGCTACGCTTATTATCATCAAGTGAGCATAAAATATATATATATATATATATGTGTACATATGTATACATACAAATACATATAATTTATATATAATTATCTATATGTTTATTATATATAAATATATACATATATATATATAAATTACATATATAGATATATATTTATATGTATATGTATGTATGTATATATGAATACACATGCGTGAATATGTGCGCCTAGTAACCCTTCCACTCGGTTCCGAGCAAGGTCCGCGCGAGATGTGCAAATAACGGTAAGAAATTAAGGGATACATTTTCTTGTTTATTTTTATAGCCTAGAGACATCATCTTATAAAACATAAATCGCTAAAAGCGATGTAATTCACTTAAATATATATATTATATATATTCGGCAATTCTTTATAGTATACTATCGAGTTTTTTTTTGGAGGGGGGGGGGGGGGGTAGGCTTCTGGGATAAGGGGGGCAACCCGCGATCCGGCGAAAATTTGCTAGTCGCTTTGCTTTCATTCCATTTATATATCAAAAAAGGAGTGCACAATATTAAATACGTCCTACGAATACATATAATGTTTTCGACACAATGCTGAAAAATGTGATATTTGATGAATGACATTATATCATACATTTATGAGAGAAACAAGTGTGTGTTACGCGTGTTATGCTCGTTAAGTGGAGATATAAAATTCTTCAGCTGCCTGCTCCAAAAGTTGGTTTCTTTCCCTTCCTTTCCCTTCCTCCTCTTGCTTCTTTTTTTTAAATATCGACATAACATAAACTATATTCGCGTCTCACTCGCACGAACATGTTCTACATATATACAATAGCGCAATTATTAGCTTCTCGCACGCCGAAGTCGGCGCGAAACACTCACTACGATCCCATGCTTCTCGCGAGATTAATCGTTGCACTTCGTGCACGCCCGTTACAAATTTAAACGGTCTTCTTTTTTTGCCTGCACAAATTTGTTTGCTAATTCGCTACTTCGGTCAGAATAAAATTCTACCTAAACAAAATAAAAATCACACATTTTCCATTTTCGTTTAAAAGCCACCCGCAATTTGCGAGGTTCTTTCTCCTGATTATCATCCCTATGGATTATCACGTCCGAGTGCCTTGCACGAACTGGCACGTAGAGACGAACAAGTTAGCGGTGTGAATAGAAAGCATTTTACCGCGTGGCAAAACGCGCGCGTACGATCGACTCAAGACAAGCTCGAATCCGCGTACGTTATTTAAGTTAACACCACTTCAGGTATACCAATCGCAATATTGTGATTTAATACGCATGCGATGTATTATCATCCTATAGAAAATATGTTCCCACACTCTCACATTTATACCGCGTAAATGTAAAAAATTTTCCGTACCGTTTACACTGTTCTTTTTTTCCATTTTTCTAATCATTCCTTTTTTTTGTCTTACTTTTAAGTCTCCTGGCTTCTCGTTAGAACGTAAAATTCACTAGATACATCGTCAGCGGGAGATGTACTCCACTCGTGGACCGACACGCGTTGACGGTGACGATGATGATAATGATGATGATGACCCGCGGGGTTAAAACACGTAATCAGGGCCTGCCATGTCTATTGCCCATCGGAATTTATCTCTTTGAGTCTTGTTGTAGATCTTCTCGATCGGGACATTGTGCTTCTTACACCTGGTGAAGCATAGAAATTTAATACAGACATGTGAAGGATAGAAGTAATGCATGAAGCAAATATTAATATTAAGAAAAGGTATTTAACATAGCATAGTATCGGTATTAGCAAAAAGCATAAGAGATAAAGTAAGTAAAAATACAAAATATATAAAATAAAAATAAATTGTAAATATATGAAATAAAAAGGTAAAACTAAGGAATGCAAAATAATAAAATTAATATTAAAATTATAAAAAATTAGATAAAATACATAATATAATTACCATGCAACTGAAATTCGGGGATCGAGATAGTTCAACTTGGAGGTACCCAGCGCGATCTCTTTGTTCTCTTCTCGGTCGGTCGCCTGGACTTCCAGTTTCGTCAATTGATCCTTCAATCTTTCCAGTTGTTTCTTCTTCTTTTCATATACTCTATAAAAGCAATAGGCGCAATCAATTCATGCACACGAATTGCACGATGTAAAAACATGAGATATACACAAAGCCATAGTTTTCCTGGCTTTTTTTCCTTAATTATGTTAAAGAAAAAAAAATAACTAAATTATACAAAAAAATGTGTAAATAAGTTTGTTAGGTGTGTGTCATAGAACCTCTATATCTAAGCGAAATATCATTTAAATTAAAATTATATCTAAAGTCTTTGTGTTTGTGCAATTATTGATTATGAATTTATTACTAATAGTATTTGTGTTATATGTATAATATGAATGAAAAATAACATACACTTTTTCCTTCACCGAGCCGTGTTTTGCATCCCGTTTAGCGTCCTTTACTTGCAGCTCGCATTCGGCTATCGTCTCTTTCTTCGCATCAATCTTTGCCTTTAGATTCTCCATGGATTTCGCGTGTGTTTTTGGTACAGAACGCTGATGGTTACACAGTATGGCGACGGCGCGATTAGCTCGATTGTACGAGAGGATCTTCTCCACCTCCGTATCGTCCGGATCCGTTAGTTTGTCAAGCTGCTGCTGCAGCGTGTACGACGCGTTATAAGTTCTGAATACTTTGGCGGTGAGACCCTCCATCAGCTCGTTCAGATGTTTATTCATCACAGTGGTGTTGAGACGATCGAACAGATCATCCCCGGGTGATTTATTTTCCATGAAGAGCTGCAGATTCTTAAAGACGCGTTTTTCTACTGGCACCTCGTTGTAATATCGAATGGAATCTTTACCTGTGGAATTAATTAATTCCATAAAAATCACGTAATTATATTATGTTATAATAGATATTAAAAGATCACAAATACTAATTTTAATTATAAGTATATTGATTATGTATCACATTTGTAATAATTAATTCAATTATTACCTAAGAAATCAAACACGACGACGTATTCCTTGCCGTCCTTATGCTCATGCAGCTTGATATGCTCCACTCGCAACGAGCAACAGCCCACAGTGTCCGCCTGATCCTCATCCTTCTCGTTACCGGCTCTGAGCGCCAGTTTGTCGATGAAATACAGAGCGACAGCTCGCTGTCTAATGCGCATCTCCTTGCTCTTCCAGTCCTCTCGATACTCCGCGCGAATCTTGTCGATCGACTTCGCCAGCTTCCGCGCCGTCTCGTACTTCTGCCAGTCCTTCTCACCTTTGAGCTTGCTGGATGGATTCAGCATCACGTATTTCACCTGGCCCTGAATGTTCTCTGTCCAGGACGCGAGCCATGTGACATTGGAATCGTGTCGCACCTCCTTCCACTTATGGCCGGCCGGTGGTTTCGGTATATTCGAGTCCTTTGAACAATTGATGAGCACGTCCTCCGGCTGCACTCGCTTCTTCAGCTTTCCCATCTTGGGATGCTCGCCGCGGCCCCTGAACAAGCCGGGCGGCTCAATCTTGAAGTTACCGATCTTTTCCTTGTGGCCGTCAATGGTGCAGAAGCCATATTCCTTCTGTATCTCCTCGTTCTTCTCCTTGATCTTCTGCTTCTCCTCCTTCGTCATGGCCTTGCGTTCCTCGCTCTTCTGCAGGAAGTAAGCGTGTATCTCCTTGAAGTTGCACTTGGTCAGATCGGTGATCTTGGCACGCTCCGACTCGGTCATCACCTCTCTCCAGTCGTGGAAGAAGTTGTTGTTAAACGCGGTCTTGGTCGTGTAGTCATGGTCGAGCATGCGCGCGTAGAAGGTTGCAACCTCCTCCGTCTCCTCGCTTAGCTTCATCTCCTTGCCGTTATAGTAAAACTTTACGGAGTGGGGTAAGGGTTCGTAAAGTGGCGCAAATACTGGTCCCTTGTGTTCCAAGAAATGCCATTTCGTGCCATCGCTCTTCTTCTCTTCCTCCCACCTGAATTTTAGCATTAAATTATGTTAAATGACACGAAGAGATCACCAAGGGAGAGATGTTTCGGGATATGAAGCATGTATCATTAAAATATAAAGTAGTTTTGACAACAAATTATGTTAAATAATGCACGAAGAGCACGTTATGTCTCAAGACGGAGCACGTATTAAGAAAGTAGAAAATATAACTTTTCAAATTCCGATGTTAGATTCGAACCAATATATGTTACTAGGTATAACCTCAAAATCGACGGTTCCTCTTTCGTCTTATAAACTACGTAATTGTAGCTGCTGCCAAAATCGAATAAACATCTCGCTGACAAACGAGCTACTAGTACATTTCTTATAAGGATCCGCATTACATTCGCATCATTCATTCAAGAATTAACGAGGATTCGAGATGCGAGATTCATAAGAAAATCCAAATCACACGAGGAAATAAACGCTCCCATCGGATAAACGGATGCACGTGCACCGGATGTGGCCTTAAGAGCGATTCTCACTCCGCCCAATGGCTGACGTTCCGATATCCAATAGGCTGCGTTTTCCACGGACTTTATATCTTGATACTCCTATCCTTAGAAATCAAAATCCACTTATCGGACGCGTACACATTAAATGCAGAGCAAATCCCATATTAAAGAATGCAAAAATAAATAAAATAAAATAAAAATCAAGGAAGAAGGCGTTCACGTTACCATTTACACGGAAAGCTTTAAATCCATACCATTTCCAAATTTCCTGTTGCTCCTCTTGCTTCTTCTTCCTCGGAGACGGACTGTCGCCTTCCGCTTTCACCTTTGTATTTTTCTTCTTTGGTTTCTACAAAAAAAAAACTTGGTATCAAACATATCGTTCTACGATAAACATACAATTCTAAGTTAATTTATGGAAAAAATGTGTGGAAGAAACCCATTACCTGCGTTTCTTCAAACTCGTCAGAATCCTCATCGCCCGCGTATTTTCGTTTTTTCTTCTTGGTCTTCAGATTAGCCGCTTTCTTGGATTTTTTGCGCGCCGACAGCGGGACGTCTTCATCTTCGTCCGACTCGATTTTTCTCTTCACGTTTGACGATACCTTTGATCTCGAATACTGTATCAATATATTTAACCGATTTTTTTAAATTAAATAATCTTTAAAAGACCTTCTTTTTGCTCAACTTGTAGTTAGAACAAAATTTACCAGTGGTTTATCCTCTTCAGAGTCTTCTTCCGTCTTTATAGTCGTATTGTGGAGATCCGACAGTCTGGTGTTGTTTCCATCCGTCGAATCCATACTAGCGTCTTCCTTCATCGGTTCATCGTCATCGTCCTCCTTGATATACAGCCGTCGTTCGCCACCACTGTCATCGTCGTCATCCAAGTCTTGTGACATAGGTTCCTGAGGAAAGATTCATTTCAGTATTTCGCTCTTTATTCATTCTCCGAAAACGTAATCGCAAACGAAACCTTACCTCCTTTATCTCAGACTTGATCTCCATATTAAAATTATACCCTTGATTAATCGCGTGATTCATCTTCACGTTCGTTTCTTCCTTTACTTTAACCTCCTCTTTATCCTTCTTCTCCTTTTCCTCGCGATGCTTAGCTGCAATTTAACCGCGGGTGATTAAAAAGCACAAAATAAATAGTTACGTAAATACATTTAGATAGTCCTGCATACATTTGTCCTTATCGTGACGATGGCGATCTTTGTCTTTGTCGTGGCGGTGCTTATCTTTGCTGGACGAACTTTCTCTGTGCTTGTCTTTATCTTTCTCCGACGAACGATGCTTCTCCTTATCGCCCGAGGAGTGAGAAGTGGAATGTCTATCCTTGTCCTTTTCCGACGAGTGCTTCTTGCCGTCCTTGTCCTTCGAAATACTTCGGTCCTTGTCTTTGTCGCGCGAGCTAGAGTTCAAAGAACTGCTGTGTCTATGCCTATGCTCTTTATCCTTGCTTTTCGAGTCCTTTTCTTTATCCTTGCTTGAGCTATCCTTGTCCTTAGAACTGCTGTGATGCCTGGCGGAAAAAATATCGTCATCAGACAAATATCGTCATGAAATGTCGATTAATTAAAATAATATCTTTTAGGACATCTTTCTCTTTATTTTACCTGTCTTTATCTTTGGAACTCGAGCTCGATTTGTGATGATGTTCCTTGTCCCTGCTCTTGTCCTTATCCTTTTCCTTATCCTTGCTGGATGAACTGCTACTCTTATGCTCCTTGTCCTTACCAGACGAGGAACTCTTTTTATCCTTGTCCTTATCTTTAATATTGCTGCCATCATGCTTCTCCTTGTCCTTAATGGAACTGGAGCTATGTCTATGCTTGTCCTTGTCCTTATCTCTGTGTTCGCTTTTGTGATTCCTCTCCTTATCTCTGCTCCGATCTTTGTCTTTGTGGTCCGATTTGTGAGACCGTTCTCTGTCCTTGTCTCTATGCTCCGATTTGTGTTCCCTTTTCTTATCGAAACCGTTGGACATGCCATTGATATGATCTAGGGAAATTAAGTACAGGATTGAG
Source organism: Leptothorax acervorum (assembly GCA_035220615.1). Classification (NCBI taxonomy): domain Eukaryota; kingdom Metazoa; phylum Arthropoda; class Insecta; order Hymenoptera; family Formicidae; genus Leptothorax; species Leptothorax acervorum. Next base: position 96,502 of record JASTWQ010000285.1, read on the forward strand.
ATACACAAGAAACTTACTGTTTATTTTATTTACGTATGAAAGAATAAGTATGCGTAAAGCACTGTGTATACATAGCGAATCTAAGAGGTCAATTATGTATTAAAAAGTGAGGAAATTCACTAGAGTATTTGCGATTTTATTGGTTGAAATCTAATAAATCTGTTCACTTTTGTAATTTTAACCTCGTTTCAAGATACACAATTGACTCCCTCGATAATAAGAAGGTTTCAGTCAAATTATTTGGTTTGATATTTTTTTAAGTATCACTTCGTAGTCACTGCGGGTCAAAACGACCCAGCCCTCAAATTTTAAGCAAAATATAAAAAAAATATAAACACTATTTTAAAACACATTATTTTATAATAAATCCACATTTTTTCCACTCCAAAATCGGGCCTCTTCATAAAACGGAATAAATACCTTTTTCTTTTTTCAACATGTTGCCATTTGATTTATCACAAAACCGCAGTTGTTTTATATTCTAGAATGCTCTAGGTATGTTCCAGAATTATTTGAACCCGATCGGACCGACACCATTGAAATGGCAACCATTTAAAAATCGACTGGGTCGACCCAATGTGACTACCGCGAGATTCTAGAGAAACGTGTGACTACGAAGGGTTAACTTTCACTCTAGAATCAATGACAAGAGCATGATAAAACTTCTGATCCAATTTTTACTTTTTGTATTTTTTTTCGTTTTTTCCTAGATTTTTTTAAACAGATCCAGCAAAATTGATTTTTTTTATTTGAAAGAAGGGTTAACCTCAACCCTTTCCCCTCAAGATCTGCCAGAATTTATGTGAAAAGAATACCTAAATAATAAAGAGAGGGTTTTGACCCCCCCCCCCCCTCCCCCAAGATCCGCCAATAATTTAAGTATAATGATAGAACAAAATAAATATGTTTATCGCAAAAAGTGTGAAAAGAATAATCAAATGAGGAATAGCTGAATGAAATTAAAAATTGGAAACATACCAAGTACCAAGAACATATTCAGTCCGATTTAATGAGATTCTTAAGGCTACTCTACAATCGCGTGAACGTGGTCGTAAGTAGTTGTAAGTGTTGTAAGACGTGGTTGTAAAGCCCCAGACACAATGCCAGGCAACAGGCAATAGGAATAGGAATAACATAGTCGCATCCTTTTTCAACACAGTGTATTAAAAAAGGATGCGACTATGTTATTCCTATTCCTATTGCCTGTTGCCTAGCATTGTGCAAGGGGCTTAAAGCGGTACTTCTGGTTGTAGGGCGTGTTGTGGAAGATGGTTGAACTTCATCTCTCACGACTACGCCAGATGTAAACGTAAAAGAGCCAACCAATCGGAGTGCTGTGTCGAGATACACGTGAAAACAACTCTCAAGATCTCAAGTTGGAAAATATTCTTTTTATCGCAGTGTGTTTTTGGTTTTCATCGCTTTTTCATCATGGAACACGAAGAAAGTACTGCTCTAAGTTTTGAAACACAACACTCCACTCTGATCGCAGGTTGCTATATAATCAAGTTTACAACGTGTATCTTTACTCTATTGTAGATTGATCCGTTGTACAACGTTCACGACTACTACTCCTACAACCCCTACGTTTACGCAATTGTAGAATAGGCTTTAGGGGAGAAACGTGCACCTGGATTTTTCCACAAAAAGACTAACAATTTAAAGCCTCTATTACATGCAACTCATATAAATTTCTTGAAGATCTCATATGCATCGTCACCCACGGCGATTTCATCCCCGCGATCGAGAACGCATTCTCTCGTAAACTCCCGAGTTTCCGTCGTCGGAAAAAAAAAAATTTGCGAATCTCGAGAACTTTCGAGAAAATGCAAAACTCGCGATTTCCACGCGTGCCGGGAAAATCGCGGATTCCGCCATCCGGCGCTTCTTCCCTGTACGGGACGGGACGGGACACGTGTTCGATTCCCCCCTTCCCCCGTGGGGTCGTCGCGGGTCCTCCGGCCGAATTTTAATTCAGCCATTGGCCGCGATCGTCGGTCAACCTTCTTCGCCTCTCTCGCTCGCGCGTGGCCGGGATAAAAGAACTCACCGCTATGATTCCCGGAGACGCCGCCGCCGCCGCCGCCGCCGCCGCTCTCCTTGATGGTCTTCCTCTCCTGAAACAGACGAGCAGCCGTTGAGCCGCGCGGAAGGAAGCGCGACGAGGGGAGTGAATGCCGCGAGCGCGCCGCGCGCGTCCGTCAACGGTTCCGCGAGCCCGAGCACTCTCGTGTCTCGGGGTTTCGCCCCGTTCGCCCAACAACGGCCGCAGGACTTAGCCGCAGACGCCATTTTGGGACTTAGAAAAATTTCGCGTTGGGCACACACACGGGCGACCAAGAGGCGAGAGCGCTCGTACGGCTGTATAACGGTGGGAAAACGAGGCGCTTACGCGGCCGCGCCGCGGTAGCGAGAGTGCGAGACGCTTACCAGGTCCGCGTTCACCTGCACCGCCGCCTGCTCGAGCTCCATTTCCCCGACACACGGTACCTGTGTCGGCGCGGCCAGCGAGGATGGACTGGCGGCGCGAAGACCGCGAGGTTCAGCGTTCAGCTCAGCTGCGTTGCCGACGACAGAGTGAGGCAAGCCGACGAGCCGAGCCGAGAGGCCGAGACACTGCCGAAAGCCGAGCAAATGGCTGGGCACGTTACGACGCACGACTCACGCACGCACACACGGCTCCGAAGTCCGACGCGACTCCGTTTTCTGTTTCCGCACGCCGTGCCGCCCCGTCGGCCCCGTCGTTCGTCGTCGTCGCGAATTCGTGGGCCGAGAAAAAGACGGAGCAGAAGGCGCGAAAGAGAGAGAGAAAGAGGGAGAGCGAGAAGGAAAGAGAGAGAGAGAGAGAGACGGCAACTCGATTTTCAACGTCCGATGCACGTCCGTCCCGTCCCACGTCCGACGAACGACTGTCTGCTGCGCGCGTCGCGACGCCGCGCAACGCGCAAACCAGTCTAAGTGCCAGAAACGCGCGACCGCGCATGCGCCAGTTCGCCTCGCTCCTTTTTATTCTTTCCCGTACGGCGGTCGGGTCGGCGCGCGGAGGCGCGGACCAGACGTGAGGACGTGATTGCGATCGCGATTCGCGCGAGCCAGCAGCCGATGCGATCCGTTTCGATCCGAGGGAGTCATTCACCGCGAGGTCGATTGAAACCGGTACGGTCCCGCGGGCGGGTTCAATACTCGATGCGCGAAGACGATTCTATTTAGCAGCCATGAGAAGACCCGCGCGCGACGAAAGCGTGTTGCCCAAAGCGAGATCCAGTCGATTTTATAGCGATCTCTATCGCAGATCGATTCACTCCTCGGATCGACAGATTAATTCTCCTCTTTCTTCTTTTCTTTTTTTCTTGCGGCGGGGAAGATCTTCCTCACGCGAGAATCGGGGGAAAAACTCTTCTAGAGACGAGATTTTACTTGCGAAGGGGGTTAATCACCGGGGATTTCCGAAGTAGATAATTATAATATCGGTATGAAGATAAATGGAAGTTTTACACTCTTGATCGTTGCAAGCTTTCGGAGTGCAAGACACGTGTTAATTTTGAAATTACTACGTACTTTCGCGGTTTTGCTGATTTTGAGAATTAGTCGCTGCGAACCAACTATTTCGTTTGGTTCAACTTCACGTTGAATGTCATTCGATTGTACGTTCGATTATTATAAATTGTAGTTAACAATTTTCGAAGCATTGATGCGAAGAAACCACGGTCTTACAAGACCGTGGAAGAAACTGTGTTGATCTTTTTCTTATATGTATATTTGAAAATCTGAATAGTGGTTTTCGCAGCGTGTTTATTTTTTAATAAATGTGAATTAAAATACTTGCATTTTTAAATAATGTCATTCTTGTACGATGAATAATTTATAGCAATAATTATACATAATTTTACTAAACCTACATGCAAATATATATAATTGTAGTATCTAATAATTATATATAATGTTACTAAATCTATTTGTAAGTATATACAATTATAATATTATAATTATATTAATTATATAATAATATAATAAATATAATAATTATATTATAATTATATTACAATTATATTAATTATATCTAATATTCCAATTTTTAATTATACACACAGTTATATATAACTAACAATTATATAATTTTCAATTATATAATTCTTAATTAGGAATATAATACATTTTCCTTATTGCCTAATTATTTAAAAACCACTCGCTTAAGAAATTAATGCTACAACAGGATATTATATTTCCTGAGAGCTCTAAATAATTCGTGTAATACCGAAAAACTTCTTGCGACTCAGAAAAATTGAGTCAAGTATAAATAAAAAAAAAGATTGTTTTCCAATTATTAAGCTTTTAGTGCTCTTGATGATATTTTTACATGATTGTCAGTTCCTATAAAACGTAGCAATGGCTCTATTAGTATCACACGGACATCGTTTTATCATAAGCTAGATACAGTAACCAAAAAATCGTCTGTACAATGTGTAAAATCAGCAGCATCAATAAAAAAAATCGTTTCTTACTTCAGTTTTCATATTTTTCTTTATCTTATGAAACTTTATGACTTAATGTACTCCGGCTTTCCTTCGCTGTTCCAAATCGTCTTCATTTTTCGGAATGAGAATACCGCGTACAGTGCTGTAAAAAGATTCATTGGGAAATCGGACTCATTCAGAATCTTTATTGTTTTTCTTTTCATTTTTCGACTTTCCTTATCTTTAATTATAATTCTTATACTCACAAGTGACTTCCCATTCCGACTGTGAGAGAGTGCCGATCTTACGATGATTCGCGGGTAGATTCTGCATGTATTCAACAGCATGTTGATAGTCCCGCTCGGGGTCGCCAAGCAGAGGCGATTCATGATACGGCGGATAAGTCTCTAATGCCTGCATATTTCCTAAAAGAGATCTACCCTCGCCTTTGAAACGCTCGTAGAAGTCTTCGAATCTGAATAACATTTTTTGAGATAATAACTTATATTGGAAAAATGCGGCAATAATTTGTTTCAATATTAATGTCTACTTACATTTAAGTTAACATATGTACATGTAATAGCTTTTTAAAAGTCATTTGCCAATAATGTGTACGATTAATAATAATTTTAAGCTGGTGTGCTTCTCTTACCTTTCAAACGACACTAATTCAAGGCCGTATTTCAGAGCCAACTTGCACAGAGTGGGCAGATGCACCAGGAATTCTGGGCAGTTGACTACACCATCCAATTGAAAATTGTACTTTGCGCCGAAGAGCGGCGGTTTTGTTTTGTCCTCGCATAAAAATTCAACATTGTATACATCATTGCCGAATTTATTACCGTCGCAATTTTGCCATCTAGAACTGCAGTGCCAAAAAGAAGCATGAGCGTGTATGCGTGTTCTATTAGGAAGGAACATAAAGACAGAAAGGGAAGAAAAACATACACTAAATCGTACGCGTCTGGAATGGTTCCGATAAAGTAGCCACCCGGCTTGAGACTCTCGCCGGCGTTCCGGAGCATGCATTCCGCCTGCGGTAGGGACTCGAAGCTGTAGTGAAAAGAGAACTGGCAGCTAACAAAGTCCAGCTGCACGCTGGGATCCGTGAACTTCTCCCTCAAACGGACCTGCAACATTCCTGATTAACAAAATTCCATTGACAAGTGCGTTTCTTATTAGACGGAGTTTATGTGCGGGGCTTAAAGATGATGATAGGTATCCTCTACCTTTGTACAATCAGCCGTTATGAACTCCGCGCTAAAAATAGGAGCAAAACCTCTGTCTTTGGAACCTTTCCTATTCACCATGTCGTTGTACCGTTGCTGACACTGTTCCAGTGACACTTGTGCTATATCCGCGCAGATCAGGTGTGAAATATTGGCCTTTTTCCACTTAAGAAGATCTCCGCCCTTACCGCAGCACATGTCCATTACTCTGAGCGAAGCGCCGAAACTCTTGCCCTGTCTTACTTTGACTACGTATTCATCTGATAAACAATAAATTCAATAATAAGAATAAATTCAAGCGAAACTATTGCCTTGTCTTACTTTGACCACGTATTCATCTAATACATAATAAATTCAATAAGAGTAAATTTATTTTAATATCCATTGCAAGAAAAACTGATATTTAATATAAAAATAATTGACATAAAATTATAATAAGACAAATTTCAAAAGTAGGACAAAATGTTTGTTTGTATTGTCGAACTTTAACATTTGTAAAAATCGTGATTAATTTTGAGGTATGGATAGCTTAGGCTGGTAAAACATTCGCCTATCAAGTGAAAAATCCGGGTTCAATTCCCTATGCTACATACATAACAAAACATTTTAAGTAGAAAGATATAATTCCATCGTGATAAACACAACTGGAACCTAAAATTATAAATATAAACAAATCCAAGATAATTTGGTGTTACATCACAACACTAGAGTTCTTGGAGAATAAAAATATGATAAAAATATAAGTTTAAACGTTTGCTATCGGTTGAAAATCAATGTTCAAGAACTAGAATTATGCATCCGCAAGATAGACAGCGTTAACTGCACACTCAGCTATTTGAAGTTTTCCGGAAAAAGCAATTTTGATACACCAACAAGTTTCACAGCATCAAGCGTGTGCTGTAGTTCCATAAACTGTGCTTAAATCTTAGTGTGAGTAGGCAAATTATAGGCAGTATAGGCTCTTACTGATCCTTCTTTCATTATGCCCTATCATTTGCTTGGTAGCTAAAAATCAATAGTTACTTATGAGCATGCTCTTGATCCAGTTGTTAAAATTCCTCATATACACGATGCGGCTTTGATTTCTCTGCGAAAGGCCCTTCTCTTCAAGCGCATTGTAATGGTCGGCTACCAAGGCTGTATTGTCAGGGGTCCTGTTCACATCAGCATCCTTATCTTTCTCGTTACTTCCGGACGTCGTCAGATCCGAGGGAACGCTTGTACTCTGTAACAGAAAATATATTAGTGCCAATCTCAGCACTTGAAGCAGTAACGTACACAGTTAAAGAACTCACAGCGGACGAGGCATCATCCTCAATATCGCGCTTGGCTACTTTGGACGGTCGTTCGTGATCTGGCGACAACTTGCACTTCCTACTTTGAGGAATCTCTACGTCTGTACCTTTACTCGTCTCTGACTTTGCTGCGGTGGCACAAGACGTATCCGTATCGCTAGAAAACACAATTTTTTTTCTTTTAGCTTTATATCATCCATGCTTAAAATAAAAATGAGTGTACGTTGTGCGATAAATGTGATTAACTGATATTTTCATAAAATTCTGAAATAAAAGTTCACAAAATTACAAATTACAGGTATACGTTTGTCAATGATATCATAAAATCAGAACAATCAACAATGTATCTTATCTCTGTGAGAAACGAAAAATATTACCGAGAGTCGATTTAATTTAATATTGCAAGAATTTAGAAATTATCCTTCGAATGGAAAAAACATTTATTATCGGTATATTAATGTCAACGTTAAAGCGCGGGTAAATATATACCTCGCGTGTTGCGTCTCCTCCTCGGCCTCGGCCTCGGCTTTATCCTCCGCGCGAGGTGCCGACATGTCGACGATGCGAATCCGTAAATAAAGAGATACGAATTACGATGCGGGAAGTCGTTCAAGGTATTCAAAACGTGAGGATTGCCACTGGCTCATCACTGTGTACGCCGTAATCCGGAATGCTCCGGAAGGTAAGCCGATCTCATGCCGATGCCGACGACGACGTCGACGACGCGCTCTCTCCAGAACATACGCCACGAAAAGCGTTGCCAATGACGCAGTGACGCCAACGGTTGAACGGAGGGATTTTTCGCGCGGGCGCAATAGCACGCGAACGTCACGTGACTCCACCTCTTCTACAAAAGCGGAGGAAAGTAGAAATTCAAAAATCTATATTAAAAAATTAATAGTGTGCTTCTAAAAATTTTGGTATTGATTAAATTTATTTAATTAATACGCAATTCATTTAATTAAAGTACATTATAGAAAGCTGTGATAAAGTTTAATTTTTGCAGTTGACTGAATTATATCATTAAATAGCAAGAACTTTTATTGCGAGATAAGAAACATTAACGGTTTATAACCAAATTAAATTTTTCGACGAAACTGGCAATCACTCCTGACGGTCACAAACGTCAGGACTCTTTAGACCGAGAATCCGGTCCTTCTATCATAACGCTTAAAATTAAGCACCTAAATTAAGATGGAAAAATTCCCTCTCCCTTCCCCAATTAAATCGATATCGATTTAATATTAAAATCACTGTAAAAACTTATTGCGAAAAATATTACCCCAGCCAGAATTAACGGTTTATGTTTAATAATAGACACAAAATTATATAAATAGTTTACTTTAATTTAATTTATATTATGTGTAACTAATTTTGTTTGTGTTCCCTTTATCAAAAGAGTACGAAATAAATAATACATTAAAGTGTAATAGCGACAGACAGCAGCACAAATAGCGTTGGGGGAAGGTAAACGTCAAATCTCCTTCCCCACCATCAAGACCTCCGGCATTATGTTTTGTCCTGCAAGACCTTGTGCTCTCGTATGTATACATATACTGATATACATTTTATCGCTACCTGTCGAGCTGCACGGTCTGGGATACGTTTTACTCATCGACGAAGATTTTATATTATATTTCAACTAGAGTGAATTTTAAAACAAGGTAGATATTAATTTTTTTAATTCAGTTATAATACAAGAAAATGTCATAATATCGAATGGGCATACATATTGAATCTTATAATACAGATGCCTAGCGTTTGTCACGATCCGCGCTATATTTCTGCATTGTGTGTGAAAAACATCGCGAATATTTTCCAAGTCTTTACAGTCTTGTAACTTTAAAACCAAATAATATTCTCAGATTAAAATGTATATGTACCTATAGCTTATAATACAGAACTTACACTACACAGCTTATACTTATAGCTATATAATATACTGTGAAACTGATTGGTATACATCAAAGTTAATTTTTCCTAAAAACCTACTAAATTATAGGGTTTAACTTTAACTTATGTATTAAAAAGCATTAACTGCAAGTATCCTTGCCATCGGGACATCCGACAAAATTTAACATTTGATTATAAAAATATACACACTTGGATATATTCGATCTTCAAAACAACTTTACTAATAAGTAATAAATATTGCATTATTTACAAAAGATATTATATTGTCTTTATTAAGTAATAATTCAATCTTATTTTTCCTCCTAATAAAAATAAATTTGTTCCAGTGTTATTCGCAGCAATATAACAAAATGTTTTTACAAGAGCAAGAACTCGAACACAAACACGTATCTCGGGAAAAAGATATGCCATCTACTTCTAAGCAGGGATATAAGGATAATCATTATTTATTAAGAGATCATTCAAATTATAAGAAAGATGATAAAAATGAAAAGTTCATAAAAGATATCGCACTCTCTTCGGATGATTGCAAGGAGCAACCACGTTGTGATTTTTCTGCGCTTCCTGTAAAGTATTCGAAGAAGTCTTATTTCTTGTAATAATATTTATCATATCTAATATAATTCCGTGTATTAAAATTTTATATTTTATCTTTGCAGGATGAAATGATATTAAAAATATTTAAGAACTTAGATAAAAAAACGTTGTACCAAGTGAGCAAAGTAAATAGGCGCCTCTTTATTATTACACAGGATTATTCACTCATTCCACACTGTTTGAATTTACGAGATACGGATCGCCCTTATATTAATAATATTATATTTTCTCTTGCCGGCTCTATATACGAAAATGTACAACAGTTGGATCTTACATCAAGCAACATTTCTGTGCCGTATTTTGTAAAATTACTTAACATTTGCGGCAAGCGTTTAACGCACTTACGATTAAGAGACTGCTTTTTTCTCAAATCTTTTGCTCTGTTTAAAATTTCAACGATCTGCAAAAATTTGAAAGGTAAGTATCTAAATTAAATATAATGGTTACAATTACAGATAAATTATTCTATATGACTAATACGTATATATATATACTTTTCTAGTATTGGATCTCAGTTGTTGTGATGACCCTAGAATGGGCAATGGATTTTTGCATCTTAAAAAACTAGAATTTCTAGAGGCATTAGATGTTAGTGCGACGTTTATAACAGCTAAATCTCTTTGCAAAATATTGCAAAAGACTCGCCGGATGCGTAACTTAAATTTGAGCCATGTTTTTAATTGGTTTACACCACGAGATCAAGAGACAATTTTAATACAATTGAAAAATTCGTGTCCAGATTTGGAAATACTAGATTTAACGGGCACTAATCTTACATCGCGAAATATGGGTCCTCTAATAGAGTGCAAAAATTTACAAAAACTGTACTTTGATAGACAAGAGTACGTGTGTGTTACATAATTTTTTTTTAATATAATATGCGATTGAAAAACTGTCATGATAGTATATGGCTTTTAAATTGTTACAGTTACGAGTTGGATGACAGTGATGTTGGGTCGAATTCTTGGATATTTGGTTATCTATTTGAATACTCGGACGCGATGACAGGAGGCATTTTATGCACGCGCTTGCGGACATTGCCTCCTTTAAGTGACCTATCACCTCGAAGCCGAATATGGATATATGGCGCAAGGGCTAATCCCTAGTGGCTAGGGGATCCCATTCATGTGGGAAGAATCCGGCCGTCTGTCTATTACAATTTTCTCGCGTTTGGCTGATGATAAAGAACGTGATGTCTATCGTAGCGTGAATGTAAAGTATATAAGGTGGAGAAAAACAATATAGCCATTCACGACTTACGTTTTGCTCTGCCTCACTTTACAACTCTACGACATTCCTTCGCCACAAGCATCGAGCCACTGTTTGCGAATACCGATATTTTTTAGAAATCCAAAGAACGTTTATGTCTTACATGTTTAAATAAAAAGTATGATTCGGTTATTATATATATATATATGGTTCTTTATGCAACACGATAGCATTTCTGCAAACTAAATAGAATATGTAATATATATGCAAATAAAAGCTTGATTCATTTTCAAGAATGGATTGATCTCATTTAATTTCATATTTCATGATGGATATTTTTATGATTTGTCTAAATAATATTGAACTTATACGGATAAAACAAAAATAATAGTTTTTTAGAAAGAATATTTAAAGGAATGTAAAATAAACCTAGCCGTGTTCCATTTTACAATTTAATTAAAATTTTTTATTTTAATTTGGTCAAAGAGCAGCCATCATGTGTTGGACGACAACGAATTCTTGGGAATTGGGAATACACAAACAATAAAGGGTAAAGTCCCATGGAGCCAGCATATGACGTACCGGTGTATGGCGTAGAAACAGAAACTTTACCAATCACAGGCTTTACGCTCGTCATATAGCAAAAGCTTTTATTGCAAAATAAGAAACATTAACAGTGTTTAATAGTAGACACAAAATTATATAAATAATTACTTTAAATTTATTTAATTATCTTTAACGAGTTTGATCTTTTCATTTAATTTATATTATGTGTTAATTACTTTTGTTTGTGTTCCCTTTACCATAAGAGTACCAGATAAATAATATACATTAAAGTATAGGTAATAGCGACAGACAGCAGTAGTAATAGAGCTGGGAAGGTAAACATCAAATCTTCTTGCAAGGCCTCGGTACTGCTTCGTCCTTCAAGTCCTTGTGCTCTCGGCGTATGTTCATTATTTCGCTACCTGTCGAGCTGCACGGTCCGTGATACATTTTGCTCTCATCTCGACGAAGATTCTATATTATATTTTAATTAAAGTGAATTAAAACAAGGTAGATATATATTTATTTCTTTAATTAAGTTATAATACAAGAAAAGTGTCATATATCGAATGGTCATATATTGAACCTTATCATTCAGATGTCGCATAATGTTTGTCATGATCCGCGCTATATTTACGCGTTGTGTGTGAAGAAATCATTAGTATTGGAACGGTTATAAGGAGGTACTTAATTATTATCCAATCTTATTTAAAACTGACGGCACACGACGCAATTTTTTGTGCAAACTCGCATGATGTGCTGTTGACTTAAGATCATTTTAAGAAAATGTTGTACAATCATATGTAAATATATTTTATTGGCCGGATAAGATCTTGAAATTATTTGAAATCTGATTTGAAATAATCGTTAGCTTAAGAAAAAATCTCGAGTTGTAAAATATTATCTAAAAGTATATAATCCTGAATACGTAACTCAAATTTTGGCTTAAGATTCTGATGAGCGATAGTTTCTATTATGGACTGGACGACCTTAAATTGTACCTTCGACATCGCGAATATTTCCCTCGCCTTTACAGTCGACAGTCTTGCAAGTTTAAAACCAAAGAAAGTTTTACTAATATAAACATATACATACCATAGAAATGCTTAGACTAAAATTTATGTACAGCTTATGAAACTTACATTACTCACAGCTGGATGCTGTGAAACTGATTGGTACATCAAAAAGTTGATCCTTCCTAAAAATCCTAAATAGAGTTTAACTTATATATATTGAAAAGCATTAACTGCAAGTATCCTTGCCATGGAGACATCCGACAAAATTTAACATTTATTGATTATGAAAATACACTTGAATATATTCTCGATCTGTGAAAGAACTTTACGAAATATTGCATTATTTATAAAAGATATATTATATTGTCGATATTAAGTAGTATTTAATCTTATTTATTCTTCTAATAAATATAAATTTTTTTGAAAGTTATTCGCAGCGATATAACAAAAAGTTTTCATAAGAGCAAGCTCGAACACAGAAAAGTACTTATTTCGGGAGGAAAATATGGCATTTTCTAAGCAGGGATACAAGGATAATCATTATTTATTAAGAAATCATTCAAATTATAAGAAAGATGATAAGAACGAAAAGTTTATAAAAGATATCACACTCTCTTCGGATGATTGCAAGGAGCAACCACGTTGTGATTTTTCTACGCTCCCAGTAAAGTATTCCAGTAAAGAAATAGAAAAAATCTATTTCTTTATTTGTTATAATATAATCTTATGTATTAAAATTTTATATTTTATCTTTGCAGGATGAAATAATATTAAAAATATTAAAATACTTAGATAAAAAAACGTTGTACCAAGTGAGCGGAGTAAACAGGCGCTTCTATATTATTACACGGAGTTATTCACTCATTCCACACTGGAATTTACGAAATATGAATTCTCCTCTTATGTATAATATTATATTTTCCCTTGCCGGCTCTATATACGAAAATGTACAACAATTGGATTTTACATCAAGCAACATTTCTGTTTTGCATTTCAAAAAATTTCTCAACATTTGCAGGCGTTTGACGCACTTACGATTAAGTAGATGCCGATTTGTTAATGATTTTGTCCTACATAAAATTTCAAAGATCTGCAAAAATTTGAAAGGTAAGTACCTAAATTAAATGTAATAGTTAAAATTACAGATAAATTATTCTATATGACTAATACATATATATATGTATATTTTTCTAGTATTAGATCTCAGTTGTTGTGATCACCCTAGCAATGGATTTTTTTATCTCAAAAAACTAGAATGGCTAGAGGATTTGGACCTTAGTGCGACACGTATAGAACGTAAACCTCTTTGCAAAATACTGCGAAAGAATCCCCGGATGCGTAACTTAAATTTGAGCTATGTTTTTAATTGGTTTACACGAGATGAAGAGGCACTTATAATACAATTGGGAAATTCGTGTCCAGACTTGGAAATCCTAGATTTAACGGGCATTACTCTTACATCGCGAATTATAAGTTCCCTAACAGGGTGCAAAAATTTACGAAAACTGACCATTGATGAAGTGCCGGGGCATGCGCTGTAAATTTATTGATGAGTGTTTTCTTGACGAGTGACGTAGCAGCTCGACGCCGATGATGGATGTAGGCGCAAAGTTGAGTGGCTATATACATATTTAGGGGATTCCATTCATGTGGGAAGAATCCGGCCGTCTGCCTATTACAATTTTCTCGCGTTTGGCTGATGATAAAGAACGTGATGTCTATCGTAGCGTGTAGCGTGAACGTAAAGTAAGATAGAGAAAAACAATAGTCTTTCACGACTTACGTTTTTTCTGCCTTCTGCCAATTACGTATATCACGTAAAGTCTGCGTGTAACATTTTTTTTCTTCCTAATCGAACATGGAATCTTGTGCAGTAAAACCGGTGCCTGATTTCGTAATTTTTACAAGTAGGACAAGAGTATTCATTCGCGCAATTGGTTTCGTAATGTAAAAAAATTCTCGGAGAACGAAAGCAACGGGGGGCAGGGAGGTATCACGACGAACAAAATCTCTCTCTCTCTCTCTCCTAGATATAAATACGTGCGTACGTCTTACGTATTAAGCACATGCGCCAGAACGTCTCGCGATTTGATTGTGAAGATGAGAAGCCTAATGCTACGCTTATTATCAAGTGAGCATAAAATATATATATATATATATATATGTGTACATATGTATACATACAAATACATATAATTTATATATAATTATCTATATGTTTATTATATATATTATATATAAATATATACATATATATATAAATTACATATATAGATATAGATATATATTTATATGTATATGTATGTATGTAGGATATGAATACACATGCGTGAATATGTGCGCCTAGTAACCCTTCCGCTCGGTTCCGAGCAAGGTCCGCGCGAGATGTGCAATTAACAGTAAGAAATTAAGGGATACATTTTCTTGCTTATTTTTATAGCCTAGAGACATCATCTTATAAAACATCAATCGCTAAAAGCGATGTAATTCACTTAAATATATATATTATATATATTCGGCAATTCTTTATAGTATACTATCGAGTTTTTTTTGGAGAGGGGGGGAGTAGGCTTCTGGGATAAGGGGGCAACCCGCGATCCGGCGAAAATTTGCTAATCGCTTTGCTTTCATTCCATTTATATATCAAAAAAAGGAGTGCACAATATTAAATACGTCCTACGAATACATATAATGTTTTCGACACAATGCTGAAAAATGTGATATTCGATGAATGACATTATATCATACATTTATGAGAGAAACAAGTGTGTGTTACGCGTGTTATGCTCGTTAAGGAGAGATATAAAATTCTTCAGCTGCCTGCTCCAAAAGTTGGTTTCTTTCCCTTCCTTTCCCTTCCTCCTCTTGCTTCTTTTTTTTAATAATCGACATAACATAAACTATATTCGCGTCTCACTCGCACGAACATGTTCTACATATATACAATAGCGCAATTATTAGCTTCTCGCACGCCGAAGTCGGCGCGAAACACTCACTACGATCCCATGCTTCTCGCGAGATTAATCGTTGCACTTTGTGCACGCCCGTTACAAATTTAAACGGTCTTCTTTTTTTGCCTGCACAAATTTGTTTGCTAATTCGCTACTTCGGTCAGAATAAAATTCTACCTAAACAAAATAAAAATCACACATCTTCCATTTTCGTTTAAAAGCCACCCGCAATTTGCGAGGTTCTTTCTCCTGATTATCATCCCTATGGATTATCACGTCCGAGTGCCTTGCACGAACTGGCACGTAGAGATGAACAAGTTAGCGGTGTGAATAGAAAGCATTTTACCGCGTGGCAAAACGCGCGCGTACGATCGACTCAAGACAAACTCGAATCCGCGTACGTTATTTAAGTTAACACCACTTTAGGTATACCAATCGCAATATTGTGATTTAATACGCATGCGATGTATTATCATCCTATAGAAAATATGTTCCCACACTCTCACATTTATACCGCGTAAATGTAAGAAATTTTCCGTACCATTTACACTGTTCTTCTTTTCCATTTTTCTATATATATATATGGTTCTCTATGCAACACGATGGCATTTCCGCAAACTAAATAGAATATGTAATATGCAAATAAAAGCTTGATCACATTTTCAAGAATGGATTGATTTATTTTAATTTAATATTTTATGGATATTTTTAGGATTTGCCTAAATAATATTGAACTTATATACGGATAAAACAAAAAAAGTCTTTTGAAAAGGATATATTTAAAGGACAATCAAATAAACAGCCATCCTTTTTACAATTCCTTTTTAAATTTAATTCAAATTTTTTATTTTAATTTCGTCAAAGAGCAGCCATCATATCGTGTGTTGGTGGACGACAGCGTACGACGTACCGGCGTATAGCGATAGAAACAGAAACTTTGCCTATCACAGGTTTTACGCTGATCGTTATAGCATAAGCTTTTAATGCAAACATTAACGGTGTTTAATAATAGACACAAAATTATATAAATAATTACTTTAATTTTATTTAATTACCCTCAATTCTATTTAAAAATTAATTATTAAAATTGAATTAATAGCGTTTTCCAATGGGAAAAACTCGCAGCACTGAGTGCAATTTTATTGTTGTAATATAAAATTCAGTTCACATATTTTCAGTGTTTAATGTTCTACTGTGTTTAATTTGACAAATTTTTGCCAGTAGAACATTAAACACTGAAAATATGTGAACTTATTTTTATATTACGACAATAAAATTGCACTCAGTGCTGCAAGTTTTTTCCAATGGAAAACGCTATAAGTAAAATTTTATTTAAGAAATTTGAAAAATACGACAGTATATCGATCGATTTTATGTGTGAAACATATACGAGCTTGATCTTTTCATTTAATATATATTATATACGTGTTACTTTATTTTGTTTGTGTTTACTTTATCAAAAGAGTACGAGATAAATAATACATTAAAGTGTAATAGCGACAGGCAGCAGCACAAATAGCGCTGGGGGAAGGTAAACGTCAAATATCTCCTTCCCCACCATCAAGGCCTCGGCATCACTATGTTTCGGCCTTCAAGTCCTTGTGCTCTCGTATGTATGTATAATACATACCTACATTGTTTCGCTATTTGTCGAGCTGCACGGACTGTGATACGTTTTACTCATCGACGAAGACTTTATATTATATTTAAACCGGTGTGAATTAAAAAAAAAACTAGGTACTTAGATATTTAATTCTTAATTAAGTTATAATACAAGAAAGTGTCATTATCATTCAGATGCCGAACAGCGTTTGTCATGATTCGAGCTATAGTATTGGAACAGTAAATACTGGTCATAAAAGGAGGTACTATTATCCAATCTTATTTAAAACTAACGGCACAGGACGCGATTTTTCGTGCAAACTCGCATGATGTGCTAGCTGTTGACTTAAGATCATTTTAAGTAAAATATTGTATAATCATATATATCATTAGCTGGATAAAATCTTGAAATTTTTTTAAATCTGCGATTTGAAATAATCGTTAGCTTAAAAAATCTCGGGTTGCAAAATGTCATCTAAAAATATAATACAAAAGTTTATAATCTCATGCATGGACACGTAACTTAAATTTGGGCTTAAGATTCTGATGAGCGATAGTTTCTATTATGGACTGGACGACCTTAAATTGTACCTTCGACATCGCGAATATATTCCCCGTATTTACAGTCAACAGTCTTGCAACTTTAAAACCAAATATACTCAGATTAAAATGCATGTATTATAGCTTATGGAACTTACACTACACAGCTAGATGGTGTGAAACTAATTGGTACATCAAAGTTAATTTTTCCTAAAAATCCTACTATAAATAGGGTTTAACTTATACCTACATTAAAAAGCATTAACTGCAAGTATCCGTGCCATCGCGGGACATCCAACAAAATTTAACACTTGATTATAAAAATATACACTTAAATATATTCTCGATCTGTGCAAGTACTTTACTAAATATTGCATTATTTATAAAAGATATATTGTCGATATTAAGTAGTATTGAATCTTATTTATTCTCCTAATAAATATAAATTTTTTTGAAAGTTATTTGCAGCGATATAACAAAAAGTTTTCATAAGAGCACGCTTGAACACAGAAAAGTATCTCGGGAGGAAAATATCATGTCATCTTCTAAGCTGCAGGGATATATGGATAATCATGATTTATTAAGAGATCATTCAAATTATAAGAAAGATGATAAAAATGAAACGTTTATAAAAGATATCACACACTCCTCGGATGATTGCAAAGAGCAACCACGTTGTAGTTTTTCTTCGCTTCCTGTAAAGTATATTCAAAGAAGTCTATTTTTTGTAATAATATTTATCATAATATAATCCTATGTATTAAAATTTTATCTTTTATCTTTGCAGGATGAAATGATATTAAAAATATTTAAAAACTTAGATAAAAAAACGTTGTACCAAGTGAGCAGAGTAAATAGGCGTTTCTTTATTATTACACGGGATTATTCACTCATTCCACACTATTTGAATTTACGAAATACGGATCGTCCTTTTATCAATAATATTATATGTTTTCTTCCCGGCTCCATATACGAAAATGTACAACAGTTGGATCTTACATCAAGCAACATCTCTGTGTCGTATTTTGTAAAATTACTTAACATTTGCGGCAAGCGTTTAACGCACTTACGATTAAGAGACTGCTTTTTTGTCAAAACCTTTGTCCTGTTTAAAATTTCAACGATCTGCAAAAATTTGAAAGGTATGTATCTAAATTAAATATAATGGTTAAAATTACAGATAAATTATTCTATATGACTAATACGTATATATATATACTTTTCTAGTATTGGATCTCAGTTGTTGTGATGACCCTAGAATGGGCAATAGATTTTTGTATCTTAAAAAACTAGAATTTCTAGAGGCATTAGATGTTAGTGTGACGTTTATAACAGCTAAATCTCTTTGCAAAATATTGCAAAAGACTCGCCGGATGCGTAACTTAAATTTGAGCCATGTTTTTAATTTGTTTACACCACGAGATCAAGAGACAATTTTAATACAATTGAATAATTCGTGTCCAGATTTGGAAATACTAGATTTAACTGGCACTAATCTTACATCGCGAAATATGGGTCCTCTAATAGAGTGCAAAAATTTACAAAAACTGTACTTTGATAGACATGAGTACGTGTGTGTTACACAATTTTTTTTTAATATAATATGCGATTGAAAAACTGTCATGATAGTATATGGCTTTTAAATTGTTACAGTTACGAGTTGGATGACAGTGATGTTGGGTCGAATTCTTGGATATT
The DNA here is from genome assembly GCA_035220615.1 of Leptothorax acervorum. Classification (NCBI taxonomy): domain Eukaryota; kingdom Metazoa; phylum Arthropoda; class Insecta; order Hymenoptera; family Formicidae; genus Leptothorax; species Leptothorax acervorum. The sequence continues at coordinate 115,553 of JASTWQ010000285.1, forward strand.
TGGTTATCTATTTGAATACTCGGACGCGATGACAGGAGGCATTTTATGCACGCGCTTGCGGACATTGCCGCCTTTAAGTGACCTATCACCTCGAAGCCGAATATGGATATATGGCGCAAGGGCTAATCCCTAGTGGCTAGGGGATCCCATTCATGTGGGAAGAATCCGGCCGTCTGTCTATTACAATTTTCTCGCGTTTGGCTGATGATAAAGAACGTGATGTCTCTCGTAGCGTGAATGTAAAGTATATAAGGTGGAGAGAAACAATATAGCCTTTCACGACTTACGTTTTGCTCTGCCTTACTTTACAACTCTACGACATTCCTCCGCCACAAGCATCGAGCCACTGTTTGCGAATACCGATATTTTTTAGAAATTCAAAGAACGTTTATGTCTTTCATGTTTAAATAAAAAGTATGATTCGGTTCTTATATATATATATGGTTCTTTATGCAACACGATAGCATTTCTGCAAACTAAATAGAATATGTGATATATATGCAAATAAAAGCTTGATTCATTTTCAAGAATGGATTGATCCCATTTAATTTCATATTTCATGATGGATATTTTTATGATTTGTCTAAATATAATATTGAACTTGTACGGATGAAACAAAAATAATAGTTTTTTAGAAAGAATATTTAAAGGACTGTCAAATAAACCTAGCCGTGTTCCATTTTACAATTTAATTCAAATTTTTTATTTTAATTTGGTCAAAGAGCAGCCATCATGTGTTGGACGACAGCGCATTCTTGGAAATTGGGAATACACAAACAATAAAGGGTGAAGTCCCATGGAGCCAGCATATATGACGTACCGGTATATGGTGTAGAAACAGGAACTTTGCCAATCACAGGCTTTACGCTCGTCATATAGCAAAAGCTTTTATTGCAAAATAAGAAACATTAATGGTGTTTAATAGTAGACACAAAATTATATAAATAATTTCTTTAAATTTATTTAATTATCTTTAACGAGTTTGATCTTTTTATTTAATTTATATTATGTGTAATTACTTTTGTTTGTGTTCCCTTTACCATAAGAGTACCAGATAAATAATATACATTAAAGTATAGGTAACAGCGACAGACAGCAGTAGTATAATAGCGCTGGGAAGGTAAACATCAAATCTTCTTGCAAGGCCTCGGTACTGCTTCGTCCTTCAAGTCCTTGTGCTCTTGGCGTATGTTCATTATTTCGCTACCTGTCGAGCTGCACGGTCTGTGATACATTTTGCGCTCATCTCGACGAAGATTCCATATTATATTTCAATTAAAGTGAATTAAAACAAGGTAGATATATTTATTTCTTTAATTAAGTTATAATACAAGAAAAGTGTCATATATCGAATGGGTTCATATATTGAATCTTATCATTCAGATGTCGCATAACGTTTGTCATGATCCGCGCTATATTTACGCGTTGTGTGTGAAAAAATTATTAGTATTGGAACGGTTATAAGGAGGTACTTAATTATTATCCAATCTTATTTAAAACTGACGGCACACGACGCAATTTTTTATGCAAACTCGCATGATGTGCTGTTGACTTAAGATCATTTTAAGAAAATGTTGTACAATCATATATAAATATATTTTATTGGCCGGATAAAATCTTGAAATTATTTGAAATCTGATTTGAAATAATCGTTAGCTTAAAAAAAAATCTCGAGTTGTAAAATATTATCTAAAAGTATATAATCCAGGATACGTAACTCAAATTTGGGCTTAAGATTCTGATGAGCGATAGTTTCTATTATTATGGACTGCAGGACGACCTTAAATTGTACCTTCAACATCGCAAATATTTTCCCCGCCTTTACAGTCGACAGTCTTGCAACTTTAAAACCAAATACACTCAGATTAAAATGCACGTATTATAGCTTATGGAACTTACACTACACAGCTAGATGCTGTGAAACTGATTGATCCATCAAAGTTAATTTTCCCTAAAAATCCTAATATAAATCGGGTTTAACTTATACCTATATTAAAAAGACAAAATTTAATACTTGATTATGAAAATACACACTTTGATATATTCGATCTTTGAAACAACTTTACTCAATATTGCATTATTTATAAAAGATATTATATCGCCAATATTCAGTAATAATTTAATCTTATTTATTCTCCTAATGAAAATAAATTTGTGTTCCAATGTTATTCGCAGCGATATAAAAAAAAGTTTTTACAAGAGCAAGCTCAAGCACAGAAAAGTACTTATTTCGGGAGGAAAATATGGCATCTTCTAAGCAGGGATACAAGGATAATCATTATTTATTAAAAAATCATTCAAATTATAAGAAAGATGATAAAAACGAAAAGTTTATAAAAGATATCACACTCTCTTCGGATGATTGCAAGGAGCAACCACGTTGTGATTTTTCTACGCTTCCAGTAAAGTATTCGAAAAAATCTATTTCTTTAATTGTTATAATATAATCTTATGTATTAAAATTTTTTATTTTATCTTTGCAGGATGAAATGATATTAAAGATATTAAAAGACTTAGATAAAAAAACGTTGTACCAAGTGAGCAGAGTAAATAGGCGCCTCTTTATTATTACTCAGGATTATTCACTCATTCCACACTGTTTGAATTTACGAGATACGGATCGCCTATTTGTTTATAATATTATATGTTCCCTTTTCGGCTCTATATACGAAAATGTACAACAGTTGGATCTTACATCAAGCAACATTTCTGTGTCAAATTTTGTAAAATTACTTAAAATTTGCGGCAAGCGTTTAACGCACTTACGATTAAGAAAGTGCCTTTTTGTTAAAACCTTTGCTCTGTTTAAAATTTCAACGATCTGCAAAAATTTGAAAGGTATCTAAATTAAATATATAATGGTTAAAATTACAGATAAATTTTATATGACTAATACATATATGTATGTATTATATTGTTTTTCTAGTATTGGATCTCAGTTATTGTGATCACCCTAGCACGGTCAATGGATTTTTTTATCTCAAAAAACTAGAATGTCTAGAGGATTTGGACCTTAGTTCGACACGTATAGCACGTAAACCTCTTTGCAAAATACTGCGAAAAAATCCCCGGATGCGTAACTTAAATTTGAGCCATGTTTTTAATAGGTTTAATCCACGAGATCAAGAGGCAGTTATAATACAATTGGGAAATTCGTGTCCAGACTTGGAAATCCTAGATTTAACGGGCACTGATCTTGCAGAGACAATGCTGTCTGTCTTAGATGAATACAAAAATTTACGAGAACTGAACTTTGATTCGGTGATTTATTACGATAGGAAATGGTACTTCTGTTACATTTTCTTTTATAATATATATATATTATTAATTTGTATGTTTACATCTCTTGCAGAGGCATCATAAAAAGCTTGTGTTGTTTTTATTTTTGCGATTGAAAAACTGTAGTAATAGCATATGGCTTTTAAATTGTTACAGTACGTATAAGATTTTGATACATGATGAGTATGATGGGTTTTACGATAATAGTTACGGTTGGATCAGTGAGACTGACGGCAGTGGCGAATGGAGCTGAACATGGCTTATGGCAAAATAATTGTGAGATATAATGAGGTATCGTCGGGGTCCTACAGCGGCGGAGGGAAGAAGAAAATCAAAATTTTGATATAAATTAATTGCGCGATTTATTTAATTATAGTTGTATTTTTTATATTTGTATTATAGATAGTTGTAATAAAGTTTAATTTTTGCAGTGAGTAAATTATATCATTAAATAGCAAGAGCTTTTATTGCAAGATAAAAAACAATAACGGTGTTTAACAATAGACACAAAATTATATAGATAAATAATTACTTTAATTTTATTGAATTACTTTCAGTTTTATGTAAAAATTAATTATTAAATTTTAATTAAATAAAATTTTATTTAAGAATTTTTTGTGAAAAATACGACAGTATATCGATTTTATTTGTGAAACATGTATGTACGAGCTTGATCTCTTTATTTAATTTATATTATATTACTTTTTTTTGTGCGTTTACTTTACCAAAAGAGTACGAGATAAATAATACATTAAAGTATATACATATACATATAATAGCGACAGACAGCAGCACTAATAGCCCTGCGAAGGTAAATAACGTTAAATCTCCTTCCCCACCAAGACCTCGGCACTATATGCTTCGTCCTTCAAGTCCTTGTGCTCTCATATGTACATTTTTTCGCAACCTGTCGAGCTGCACGGTCTGTGATACATTTTGCGCTCATATCTCTCTGGACAAAGATTTTATAATATATTTCAACAAAGGTGAATTAAAACGAGGTAGATATTTAATTCTTAATTAAGTTATAATACAAGAAAGTGTCATTATCATTTAGATGGCGAACAGCGTTTGTCATGATTCGAGATATATTTACGCGTTGTGTGTGAAAAACTCATTAGTAGGTATTGTAACAGTAAAAATACTGGTCATAAGGATAAGGAGGTACTTATTATCCCATTTTATTTAAAGCTAACGGCACGTACAACGCAACTTTTCGCGCAAACTCGCATGATATGTACTGTTGAATTAAGATTATTTTAAGTAAATTGTGTTGTACAATCATATTATATTTTATTGACTGGACAAAATCTTTAAATTATTTGAAATCTGATTTGAAATAATCGTTAGCTTAAAAAATCTTGAGTTGCAAAATATCATCTAAAAATATAATACAAAAGTATATAATATCATGCATGAACACTTAACTTAAATTTGGGCTTAAGATTCTGATGAGCGATAGTTTCTATTATTATGGACTGCAGGACGACCTTAAATTGTACTTTCGACATCGCAAATATTTTCCCCGCCTTTACAGTCGACAGTCTTGCAACTTTAAAACCAAATACACTCAGATTAAAATGCATGTATTATAGCTTATGGAACTTACACTACACAGCTAGATGCTGTGAAACTGATTGATACATTAAAGTTAATTTTTCCTAAAAATTCTACTATATTTCGGGTTTAACTTACACCTATATTAAAAAGCATTAACTGAAAGTATCCTTGCCATCGGGATATCCGAAAAATTTAACACTTGATTATGAAAATATGTACTTGCATGTATATATTTGAGATCTGCGAAAGAACTTTACTAAATATTACAATATTTATAAAAAATATTATATCGTTGATATTAAGTATAATATTCAATCTTATTAATTTATTCTTTTAATAAAAATAAATTTGTTCCAGTGTTATTCGCAGATATAACAAAAAGTTTTCACAAGAACAAGCTCGAACACAAAAAAGTATCTCGGGTGGAAAATATGTCACTACTTTCTAAGCAGGGATATAGTCATTATTTATTAAGAGATCATTCGAATTATAATAAGAAAGCTTATAAAAATAAAAAGTTTATAAAAGATATCAAACTCTCTTCGGATGATTGCAAGGAGCAATCAAATTGTTGTTTTTCTGCGCTTCCAGTAAAGTATTCGAAGAAATCTATTTCTTTATTTGTTATAATATAATCTATGTACTAAAATTTTTTATTTTATTTTTGCGGGATGAAATGATATTAAAAATATTAAAAGGCTTAGATGAAAAAACGTTGTACCAAGTAAGCAGAGTAAATAGGCGTTTCTTTATTATTACACGGGATTATTCACTCATTCCACATTGAATTTACTTGAAATATGAATTCTTATACTCTTACCTATAATATTCTATTTTCCCTTGCCGACCCCATATTCGAAAATGTACAATAGTTGGATATATCTTACATCAAGCAACATTTCTGTGTCGTATTTTGTAAAATTGCTTAACATTTGCGGCAAGCGGTTAACGCACTTACGATTAAGTAGCTGCCGATTTGTTGATACCTTTGCTCTGTTTAAAATTTCAACAATAGGCAAAAATTTGAAAGGTATAATGTACATAAATTAAATATAATGGTTAAAATTACAGATAAATTATTTTATATGACTAATACATATACATATTTTTCTAGCATTGGATCTCAATTGTTGTGATCACCCTAGAATGGGCAATGGATTTTTGTATCTTAAGGAACTAGAATTTCTAGAGGATTTGGACCTTAGTTCGACACGTATAGCACGTAAACCTCTTTGCAAAATACTGCGAAAGAATCCCCGGATGCGTAACTTAAATTTGAGCCATGTTTTTAATAGGTTTAAACCACGAGATCAAGAGGCAGTTATAATATAATTGGAAAATTCGTGTCCAGACTTGGAAATACTAAATATAATGGATAATGATATTACACGGCGTGGTATTAATGCCTTTGCTGAGTGCAAAAATTCACGAAGCGTGAGCATTGATTATAAGTTTTTCAGGTACGTGTGTGTTACATTTTCTTTTAAAACATATATGTATATTATTATATCAAAATTTGTATGTTTACATCTCTTAAACATTATGAAACGCTTATGTTGTTTTTCTTTTTTGCAATTAAAAAACTGTAATATTATAGTATATAGCTTTTAAATTGTTACAGTTACAATGAGGATGACGATATTGACAGTAGTGACAGTGTTCTTAAATTGTTTATTTACTGTCGAAGATTGGTAACACTCAGGATGTATTGCGCTTGTTGTTCATCAGTTTATATTTATGTTGTTAACAAAAATGGCGAAGATCTAGATCTGATTGTGTGTAGAAACTAAAAACTTAAAACAATTAGTATACTTGGGCATGTACTTTTTTAATTCAGAGTTTTTTTATTATTTTTATATAACCATTTTTATAAAAAATTATTTATTTATTTTAACATACATGTAAAAATTGCAACATATACTTAAAAATTTAGAAAATACTTGAACTACTTTTATTTTTTTATTATGTTATATAATATTTTCCTCAGTTCCTGATATTATCATTTTCTTTTCTAAATTTAACATTCTTGATGGACATTAAACAATTAGAATCTCTTCTCATTGCCATAATTATTGTCTGTTTATTGCATTTTTTTAATACAATATTGTCCATTCCATCATGAAACAATTCTTATAAAAATGAATCCTACTGCACAGTTCCGCTAAAATTATAACTATATTTACTTTCAGTATGTATATTTATTTTAGTAATTAGTCTATGTATTATGAACACTAATATATTTCAAATTATATCAACTTACATGATTCAATTATATTATATATTCGTTCCATTCCTTCCACAAGAATCGACCTACTGCAGTTTTGCGAATACTGATATTTTTTGGAAATCTCAAGAATTACGTTATGTCTCGTGTCTAAATAAAAAGTATGATTCGGTATAAAAATTCTGGAAAAGTATGATTCTTATAATTAATACATATAGTTCTTTGTGCAATACGATGGCATTTCCGCAAACTAAATAGAATAATATAATATACAAATAAAAGCTTGAAACATTTTCAAGAATGGATAAATTTAAATTTAATTTAATATTTCATGATTAATATTTTTGTAACTTGCCTAATTAAATAATATTCAACTTAATTATTATACGGATAAAACAAAAATAAGGATTTTAGAAAGAATAATTAAAAGACAGTCAAATAAACAGCCGTGTTCCTTTTTACAATTTAATTCAAATTTTTTATTTTAATTTGGTCAAAGAGCAGCCATCATGTGTCACGACTGCGCATTCTTTGGAATGAACAATTAAGGGTGAAGTTCCATGGAGCCAGCGTACGGAATACCGGCTTATAGCGTAAAAAAACTTGGCAATCACAGGCTCTACGCTCATTATAGCAAGAGCTTCTATTGCAAGATAAGAAACATTAACGGTATTTAATAATAGACTCAAAATTATATAAATAATTACTTTAATTTTATTTAATTATCTTTAATTTTATTTAAAAATTAATTATTAAATTTGAATTAAATAAAATTTTATTGAAGAAATTTGGAAAATACGACAGTATAGGTATATCGATCGATTTTATGTGTGAAACATATGAGCTTGAACTTTTTATTTTATTTATATTATATATGTGTTACTTTATTTTGTTTGTGCGTTTACTTTACAAAAAGAATACGAGAACAATAATACATTAAAGTATATAATAGCGGACAGACAGCAGCACAAATAGCGCGCTGAGAAGGTAAACGTCAAATCTTCTTCCCCACCATCAACGCCTCGGCGTCACTATGTTTCGTCCTGCAAGTCCTTGTGCTCTCGTATGTACATACATTTTATCGCTACCTGTCGAGCTACACGGACTATGATACATTTTACTCATCGACGAAGATTTTATATTGTATTCAACCAAAGTGAATTAATAAAACAAGGTATAATATTTATTTCTTTAATAAAGTTATAATACAAGAAAGTGTCATATACATATATCAAATAAGCATATTGAATATATCGAATTAGCTTATCATTCAGATGCCGAACAGCGTTTTTGTCATGATCCGCGCTATATTTACGCGTTGTATGTTATATTGGAACACTAAATACTTGTCATAAGGAGGTACTTATCCAATTTTATTTAAAACTAACGGCACACAACGCGATTTTTCGCGCAAACTCGCATGATATGTGCCGTTGAATTAAGATCATTTTAAGTAAAATGTTGTACAATCATATTATATTTTATTGTCTGGACAAAATGTTGAAATTATTTGAAATCTGATTTGAAATAATCGTTAGCTTAAAAAATGTCGGGTTACAAAATATCATCTAAAAATATAATACAAAAGTATATAATCTCATGCATGGACACTTAACTTAAATTTGGGCTTAAGATTCTGATGAGCGATGGTTTCTATTATAGACTGGACGACCTTAAATTGTACCTTCAACATCGCGAATATTTTCCCCCGTCTTTACAGTCGACAGTCTTGCAACTTTAAAACCAAATATACTCAGATTAAAATGCATGTATTATAGCTTATGGAACTTAAACTACACAGCTAGATGCTGTGAAACTGATTGATACATTAAAGTTAATTTTTCCTAAAAATCCTACTATAAATCGAGTTTAACTTATACCTATATTAAAAAGCATTAACTGCAAGTATCCTTGCCATCGGGACATCCGACAAAATTTAATACTTGATTATGAAAATACACACTTTGATATATTCAATCTTTGAAACAACTTTACTCAATATTGCATTATTTATAAAAGATATTATATCGCCGATATTAAGTAATAATTCAATCTTATTTATTCTTCTAATGAAAATAAATTTGTGTTCCAATGTTATTCGCAGCGATATAAAAAAAAGTTTTTACAAGAGCAAGCTCAAGCACAGAAAAGTACTTATTTCGGGAGGAAAATATGGCATCTTCTAAGCAGGGATACAAGGATAATCATTATTTATTAAAAAATCATTCAAATTATAAGAAAGATGATAAAAACGAAAAGTTTATAAAAGATATCACACTCTCTTCGGATGATTGCAAGGAGCAACCACGTTGTGATTTTTCTACGCTTCCAGTAAAGTATTTGAAAAAATCTATTTCTTTAATTGTTATAATATAATCTTATGTATTAAAATTTTTTATTTTATCTTTGCAGGATGAAATGATATTAAAGATATTAAAAGACTTAGATAAAAAAACGTTGTACCAAGTGAGCAGAGTAAATAGCCTCTTTATTATTACACAGGATTATTCACTCATTCCACACTGTTTGAATTTACGAGATACGGATTGCCCTTATATCAATAATATTATATGTTTCCTTCCCGGCTCCATATACGAAAATGTACAACAGTTGGATCTTACATCAAGCAACATTTCTGTTTTGCATTTCAAAAAATTTCTCAACATTTGCGGCAGGCGTTTGACGCACTTACGATTAAGTAGATGCCGATTTGTTAATGATTTTGTCCTACTTAAAATTTCAAAGATCTGCAAAAATTTGAAAGGTATCTAAATTAAATATAATGGTTAAAATTACAGATAAATTTTATATGACTGATACATATATGTATGTATTATATTGTTTTTCTAGTATTGGATCTCAGTTATTGTGATCACCCTAGCACGGTCAATGGATTTTCTTATCTCAAAAAACTAGAATGTCTAGAGGATTTGGACCTTAGTTCGACACGTATAGCACGTAAACCTCTTTGCAAAATACTGCGAAAGAATCCCCGGATGCGTAACTTAAATTTGAGCCATGTTCTTAATAGGTTTAATCCACGAGATCAAGAGGCAGTTATAATACAATTGGGAAATTCGTGTCCAGATTTTGAAATATTAGATTTAACGGCAGATAGTATGTTAGTCTAGAATTATACATGCATCATGTAGAGCTGAGTGCAAAAATTTACGAACACTGTGCTTTTATGACTTGATGACGTACGTATATAATTCAATATAGAATATAATATATATAATATATAATATAGGTATATATGAATACATTATATATAAGTATATCATATTTTCTTTATCGAAAGTATTTACATCTCTTACAAGCATCACGAAACAGATATGTTGTTTTCCTCTTCGCAATTAAAAAACTGTAACAATAGTATATGGCTTTTAAATTGTTACAGTGACAAAGAGGATTCAAGTGATAGCAGTGACGAATGAAGAAAATGCACTTATTGATCATTACGCAGGCGTAAATACGCCCCATGGCCCCTGTATCTTGTTGATTTTGAGATATGATAAAATGTCGTCGGGGCGTTACAGGGGTGGAGGAAAGAAGAAAATTAAAATTTGTATAAAAAAATTAATAGTGTACCTCTAAAAAGTGATATTGATTAAACGCGCAATTTTTATTTAATTGTAGTAAATAGATAGTTGTAATAAAGTTTAATTTTTGCAGTTGAATGAATTATATCATTAAATAGCAAGAGCTTTTATTGCAAGATAAGAAACATTAATAATAGACACGAAATTATATAGATAAATAGTTACATTAATTTTATTGAATTATCTTTCATTTTATTAAAAAAATTTTTGTGGAAAATACGACGGTATATCAATTTTATGTGTGAAACCTATACTTGATCTTGAGCTTGATCTTTTCATTTAACTTATATTTCATTAAATTTATATATGTGTTATTACTTTTGTATGTATTCACTTTACCAAAAGAGTACAAGAAAAATATAATATATTAAAGTATAATAACGACAGACATCAGCACTAATAGTGCTGGGAAGGTAAACGTCAAATCTCCTTTCCCATCAAAAGCCTCGGCATTAGGGTCGATTCAGACACAGCCGTGCCGTGTCCGTACCGTGCACGGATAGAAAGAAATGACAGGAAGATAGAAAAAAAACGGTCAAATATAAATGTTTACGGTACGGATACGGTACGGGCACGGCACGGCTGTGTCTGAATCAGCCCTTAAGCTTCGTCATTTAAGTCCTGATCGTGCTCTCGTATATGTATGTAAATAATTTTTCGCTACCTGTCGAGCTGCATGGTCTGTGATACATTTTACTCATCAACGAAGATTTTATATTGTATTCAACCAAGGTAAATTAATAAAACAAGGTATAAGATATTTATTTCTTTAATTAAGTTATAATACAAGAAAGTGTCATATATTAGAGAATAAGAATATTGAATATATATCAAATGGGCTTATCATTCAGATGTCGAAGAGCGTTTTTGTCATGATCCGCGCTATATTTGCGCGTTGTGTGTGAAAAAATCAATAGTATTGGAACAGTAAATACTGGTCATAAAGGGAGATACTTATCTAATCTTATTTAATTTAACGGCACACAACGCGATTTTTCGTGCAACTTCGCTGTTGAATTAAGATTATTTTAAGTAAAATATTGTACAATTATATATTTTATTGGCTGGACAAAATCTTGAAGTTATTTGAAATCTGATTTAAAATAATCGTTAGCTTAAAAAATCTCGAGTTGTAAAATATTATCGAAAAATATAATAAAAAAGTATATAATCCTGAAAACGTAACTCAAATTTGAGCTCAAGATATTCTCGACAATCGATGGTTTCTATTATGGACTGGCCTTTATAGATTGTACCTTCGACATCGCGAATAATTTTCATCAAGTTTTTACAGCAGTCTTGCAACTTTAAAACCAAATACTTGAACTAAAATTTATGTACAGCTTACGGAACTTGCACTACACAGTTAGATGCTGTGAAACTGATTGGTACATCAAAGTTAATATTTCCTAAAAATCCTACTAAATAGGGTTTAACTTATATATTAAAAAACATTAACTGCAAGTATCTTTGCCATCGAGACATCCGACAAAATTTAACACATATTGATTATGAAAATACACACTTGAATATATTCGATCTGCGAAAGAACTTTACTAAATATTGCATTACTTATAAAAGAAATTATATCGTCGATATATTAAGTATTAAGTAATATTCAATTTTATTTATTCTCCTAATCAAAATAAATTTGTTCCAGTGTCATTTGCAGCGATATAACAAAAAGTTTTCAAAAGAGCACCCTCAAACACAAAAAAAGTATCTCGGGTGGAAAATATGCCACCACCTTCTAAGCAAGAATATATGGATAATCATTATTTATTAAGAGATCATTCGAATTATAAGAGGGCTTATAAAAGTGAAAAGTTTATAAAAGATATCAAACTCTCTTCGGATGATTGCAAGGAGCAACCACGTTGGTCGTTGTAGCTTTTCTGCGCTTCCTGTAAAGTATTCGAAGAAGTCTTATTTCTTGTAATAACATTTATTATAATACAATCCCAATTAAAATTTTTTATTTTATCTTTGCAGGATGAAATAATATTAGAAATATTAAAAAACTTGGATGAGAGAAAAAACGTTGTACCAAGTCAACAAAGTAAATAGGCGCCTCTTTATTGTTACACAGGATTATTCACTCATTCCACACTGTTTGAATTTACGAGATACGGATCGCCTTTATATTAATAATATTATATTTTCCCTTGCCGGCTCTATATACGAAAATGTACAACAGTTGGATCTTACATCAAGCAACATTTCTGTTTTGCATTTTGTAAAATTACTTAACATTTGCGGCAAGCGTTTAACGCACTTACGATTAAGAGACTGCTTTTTTGTCAAATCCTTTGCCCTGTTTAAAATTTCAACGATCTGCAAAAATTTGAAAGGTATCTAAATTAAATATAATGGTTAAAATTACAGATAAATTATTCTATATGACTAATACGTATATACATATATATACTTTTCTAGTATTGGATCTCAGTTGTTGTGATCACCCTAGAATGGACAATGGATTTTTGTATCTTAAAAAACTAGAATTTCTAGAGGATTTAGATGTTAGTGCGACGTTTATAACAGCTGAATCTCTTTGCAAAATATTGCAAAAGACTCGCAGGATGCGAATCTTAAATTTGAGCCATGTTTTTAATTGGTTTACACCACGAGATCAAAAGGCAATTTTAATACAATTGAAAAATTCGTGTCCAGATTTGGAAATATTAGATTTAGCGGGCACTATTTTTATATCGCCAATTATGGATGTCCTAACTGAGTGTAAAAATTTACGAAAACTGTACTTTGATGAGGACGAAGTTTTATTACGGGTACGTGTGTGTTACATTTTCTTTTAAAATATATATTAATTATTGAAATTTGTATGTTTACATATCTTGCAGGCATCATGAAACGCTTATGTTGTTTTGTTCTTTGCGATTGAAAAACTGTAGTATATATATGGCTTTTTTAAATTGTTACAGGTACTTTGATGATAGCAGCACTATTGGGTCGAGTGCTTACAGATTTAACTTTATGTGGAATTACATTTCATGGGAGGAAAGAGGCGTTGTGTGCGTGCGTTAAGAGTGACGTAGCAGCTCGACGCCGATGACGGATGAAGGCGCAACGCGTTGAGTGGCTATAGGGGGTCCTATTCATGCAGGAAGAGAGAGAATCCGGCGATGAATCTATATCCATTACAATTTTCCCGCGTTTGGCTGATGATAAAGAACGTGACGTCTATCGTAGCGTGAACGTAAAGTAAGGTAGAGAAAAACAGCCTTTTACGACTTATATACGTTTTTCTCTGCCTTACTTTACAACTACGACATTCCTTCCACAAGTATCGAGCCACTATTTGCAAATACCGATATATTTTTTAGAATTTTAAGGAACGTTATGTCTTTTGTGTCTAAATAAAAAGTATGATTCGGTTTTTATATATGGTTCTTTATGCAACACACAATGGGATTTCCGCAAACTAAATGAAATATATATATATATATATGTAATATACAAATAAAAGCTTGATTCATTTTCAAGAATGGATTGATTAATTTAATTTAATTTAACATTTCATGATTGATATTTATGACTTGCCTAAATAATATTCAACTTATACGGATGAAACAAAAATATAAGTCTTTTAGAAAGAATATTTAAAGGACAGTCAAATAAACAGCCATGTTTCTTTCGACTATATATAATTAAAATTTTTTATTTTAATTTGGTCAAAGATCAGCCATCATATCATGTGTTGGGCGACGACGCATCCTTGGGAATAAACAAACATTAAAGGGTGAAGTCCCATGGAGCCGGCGTACGACGTACCGGCGTATATAGGTATACAAAATCTTGGCCAATCACAGGCTTTACGCTCGTTATAGCAAGAGCTCTTATTGCAAGATAAGAAACATTAACGGTGTTTAATATAATAAACACAAAATTATATAAATCATTACTTTAATTTTATTGAGTTATCTTCAATTTTATTTAAAAATAATTTTCAACTTTGAATTAAATAAAATTTTATTTAAGAACTTTTTGTGGAAAATACAACAGTATATTGATTTCTTGTTAACATATATGAGCTTGATGTTTTTATTTAATTAATATTATGTGTTACTTTATTATGTTTTTGTTAACTTTACCAAAAGAGTACGAGATAAATAATACATTAAAGTATAGCGATTCGACAGACAGCAGCACTAATAGCGTATAGCGCGCACTGGGAAGGTAAATGTCAAATCTCCTTCCCCACCAAAGCCTCGGTACTATGCTTTCGTCCTTCAAGACCTTGTGCTCTCGTATATATGTATTATACATTATTTTGCTACCTGTCGAGCTGCACGGTCTGTGATACGTTTTACTCATCGAAGATTTTATATTATATTTCAACTAGGGTGAATTAAAACAAGGTACTTAGATATTTATTCCTTAATTAAGTTATAATTATACAAGAAAGTGCGTCATTATTATTCAAATGCCGAACAGCGTTTGTCATGATTCAAGCTATATTTAGGCGTTGTGTACGAAAAAATCATTAGTATTTTAATAGTAAATACTGGTCATAAAAGGAGGTACTATTATCCAATCTTATTTAAAACTAATGGCACACGTCTAAACTAACGACGCGATTTTTCGTGCAAACTCGCATGATGTGCTAGCTGTTGACTTAAAATCATTTTAAGTAAAATGTGTTGTACAATCATATATATTCCAAATTGAGAATATTAATCGACGGTACTGGCAATCATATATATTATTGGCTGGATGAAATCTTGAAATTATTTGAAATCAGCGATTTGAAATAATCGTTAGCTTAAAAAATCTCGGGTTGCAAAATATCATCTAAAAATATAATACAAAAGTATATAATCTCATGCATGGACACGTAACTTAAATTTGGGCTTAAGATTCTGATGAGCGATGGTTTCTATTATGGACTGGACGACCTTAAATTGTACCTTCGACATCGCGAATATTTTCCCCGTCTTTACAGTCGACAGTCTTGCAACTTTAAAACCAAATATACTCAGATTAAAATGCATGTATTATAGCTTATGGAACTTACACTACATAGCTAGATGGTGTGAAACTAATTGGTACAAAGTTAATTTTTTCTAAAAATCCTACTATAAATAGGGTTTAACTTATACCTATATTAAAAAGCATTAACTGCAAGTATCTTTGTCATCGGGACATCCGACAAAATTTAACACTTGATTATGAAAATAAACACTTTGATATATTCGATC
Organism: Leptothorax acervorum; assembly: GCA_035220615.1. Classification (NCBI taxonomy): domain Eukaryota; kingdom Metazoa; phylum Arthropoda; class Insecta; order Hymenoptera; family Formicidae; genus Leptothorax; species Leptothorax acervorum. The sequence continues at coordinate 131,437 of JASTWQ010000285.1, forward strand.
TTTGAAACAACTATACTAAATATTGCATTATTTATAAAAGATATTATATCGCCGATATTAAGTAATAATTCAATCTTATTTATTCTCCTAATGAAAATAAATTTGTGTTTCAATGTTATTCGCAGCGATATAAAAGTTTTTACAAGAGCAAGCTCAAGCACAGAAAAGTACTTATTTCGGGAGAAAAATATGGCATCTTCTAAGCAGGGATACAAGGATAATCATTATTTATTAAGAAATCATTCAAATTATAAGAAAGATGATAAAAACGAAAAGTTTATAAAAGATATCACACTCTCTTCGGATGATTGCAAGGAGCAACCACGTTGTGATTTTTCTGCCCTTCCTGTAAAATATTCAAAGAATTCTTATTTCTTGTAATAATGTTTATTATAATACACAATCTCATGTACTGAAATTTTTTATTTTATCTTTTCAGGATGACATAATATTAGAAATATTTAAAAACTTGGATAAAAAAACGTTGTACCAAGTGAGCAGAGTAAATAGGCGCCTCTTTATTATTACACAGGATTATTCACTTATTCCACACTGTCTGAATTTACGAGATACGGATCGCCTATTTGTTTATAATATTATATGTTCCCTTTTCGGCTCCATATACGAAAATGTACAACAGTTGGATCTTACATCGAGCAACATTTCTGTGTCAAATTTTGTAAAATTACTTAACATTTGCGGCAAGCGTTTAACGCACTTACGATTAAGAAAGTGCCTTTTTGTTAAAACCTTTGCTCTGTTTAAAATTTCAACGATCTGCAAAAATTTGAAAGGTATCTAAATTAAATATATAACGGTTAAAACTACAGATAAATTTTATATGACTGATACATATATGTATGTATTATATTGTTTTTCAAGTATTGGATCTCAGTTATTGTGATCACCCTAGCACTGTCAATGGATTTTTTTATCTCAAAAAGCTAGAATGTCTAGAGGATTTGGACCTTAGTTCGACACGTATAGCACGTAAACCTCTTTGCAAAATCCTGCGAAAGAATCCCCGGATGCGTAACTTAAATTTGAGCCATGTTTTTAATAGGTTTAATCCACGAGATCAAGAGGCAGTTATAATACAATTGGGAAATTCGTGTCCAGACTTGGAAATCCTAGATTTAACGGGCACTGCTCTTGCAGCGGCAATGCTGTATGACTTAGATGAATACAAAAATTTACGGGAACTGAACTTTGATTCAGTGATTTGCGATTGGAAATGGTACTTCTGTTACATTTTCTTTTATAATATATATATTATTAATTTGTATGTTTACATCTCTTGCAGAGGCATCATAAAACGCTTGTGTTGTTTTTATTTTTGCGATTGAAAAACTGTAGTAATAGTATATGGCTTTTAAATTGTTACAGTACCGATGAGATTTACGATAGTAGTTACGGTTGGATCAGTAACCCTGACATCAGTGGCGAATGGAGCTGAACATGGCTTATGGCAAAATGATTGTGAGATATAATGAGGTATCGTCGGGGTCCTACAGCGGTGGAGGGAAGAAAAAAATAAAAATTTTGATATAAATTAATTGCGCAATCTATTTAATTATAGTTGTATTTTTTATATTGGTATTATAGATAGTTGTAATAAAGTTTAATTTTTGGAGTGAGTAAATTATATCATTAAATAGCAAGAGCTTTTATTGCAAGATAAAAAACAATAACGGCGTTTAACAATAGACACAAAATTATATAGATAAGTATTTACTTTAATTTTATTGAATTACTTTCAGTTTTATTTAAAAATTAATTATTAAATTTGAATTAAATAAAATTTTATTAAAAAATTTTTTGTGGAAAATACGACAGTATATCGATTTTATTTGTGAAACATGTACGAACTTGATCTTTTTATTTAATTTATATTATATTATTTTACTTTTGTTTGTGTGTTTACTTTACCAAAAGAGTACGAGATGAATAATACATTAAAGTATATACATATATAATAGAGACAGACAGCAGCACTAATAGCCCTGCGAAGGTAAATAACGTTAAATTTCCTTCCCCACCAAGACCTTGGCACTATATGCTTCGTCCTTCAAGTCCTTGTGCTCTCATATGTACATTTTTTCGCAACCTGTCGAGCTGCACGGTCTGTGATACATTTTGCGCTCATATCTCTCTCGACAAAGATTTTATAATATATTTCAACAAAGGTGAATTAAGGGGTCGTCTCACTGTGAACGCTCGAAAAATTCGCTATTTTTATAAATTTTTTTTTGGCAATACCAATGCAGATAATTGAATGAATGTTTTTAGTACTTATTAGGCATGCTTTAAACAACAAAACATATTTTTTGTAGAATTTTTAGTCAAGTTTATTTAATGGAAAATACAACAATGCGAACAAGTAAAAAAAAAAAGGTTGGTCCACGGCGGACATTGTATCTCCTTTTATAATCATCTGAAACAAAAAAAACCAAAAAGATTCTTGATTAGTATGAGTGTCGCTATAGCATGAACCTCCAGATATAATTTATGTTTGAAAATGAAAAAATGGTGGAGGTTTAAAGAAAAAACTTGAATAATTTTATTCAAAAAAAAAAGGTTGGTCCACGGCGGACATTGTATCTCCTTTTATAATCATCTGAAACAAAAAAACCAAAAGATTCTTGATTAGTATGAGTGTCGCTATAGCATGAACCTCCAGATATAATTTATGTTTGAAAATGAAAAAATGGTGGAGGTTTAAAGAAAAAACTTGAATAATTTTATTCAAGTTTTTTCTTTAAACCTCCACCATTTTTTTCATTTTCAAACATAAATTATATCTGGAGGTTCATGCTATAGCGACACTCATACTAATCAAGAATCTTTTTGGTTTTTTTGTTTCAGATGATTATAAAAGGAGATACAATGTCCGCCGTGGACCAACCTTTTTTTTTTACTTGTTCGCATTGTTGTATTTTCCATTAAATAAACTTGACTAAAAATTCTACAAAAAATATGTTTTGTTGTTTAAAGCATGCCTAATAAGTACTAAAAACATTCATTCAATTATCTGCATTGGTATTGCCAAAAAAAAATTTATAAAAATAGCGAATTTTTCGAGCGTTCACAGTGAGACGACCCCTTAAAACAAGGTAGATATTTAATTCTTAATTAAATTATAATACAAGAAAGTGCTATTATTATTTAGATGGCGAACAGCGTTTGTCATGATTCGAGATATATTTACGCGTTGTGTGTGAAAAAATCATTAATAGATATTGTAACAGTAAAAATACTGGTCATAAGGATAAGGAGGTACTTATTATCCTATTTTATTTAAAGCTAACGGCACGTACAACGCAATTTTTCGTGCAAATTCGCATGATGTGCTGTTGACTTAAGATCATTTTAAAGTAAAATGTTGTACAATCATATATACATACGAGTATATTATTGGTTGGATACAATCTTGAAATTTTTTGAAATATGATTTGAAATAATCGATAGCTTAAAAAAAGTCTCGAAATGTAAAGTATTATCTAAAAAATATAATATAAAAGTATATAATCCTGGATACGTAACTCAAATTTGGGCTCAAGATTCTGATGATCGATGGTTTCTATTATAGACTGGACGACCTCAAATTATACCTTTGACATCACGAATATTTTTTTCGTCTTTACACTCTTGCAAATTTAAAACCAAAAAACTCAGACTAAAATTTATCCTACAGCTTATGGAACTGCACAGCTACTTAGATGCTGTGAAACTGATTGGCACCTACAATAAGGTGGATCCTTCCTAAAATCCTAAACAGAGTTTAACTTATATACTATATATTAAAGAGCATTAACTGAAAGTATCCTTGCCATCGGGATATCCGACAAAATTTAACACATATTGATTATGAAAATACACACTTGAATATATTTGATCTGCGAAAGAACTTTACTAAATATTTCATTACTTATAAAAGATATTATATCGTCGATATATTAAGTATTAAGTAATATTCAATTTTATTTATTCTCCTAATCAAAATAAATTTGTTCCAGTGTCATTTGAAGCGATATAACAAAAGGTTTTCAAAAGAGCACCCTCTTAAACACAAAAAAAGTATCTCGGGTGGAAAATATGCCACTACCTTCTAAGCAGGAATATATGGATAATTATTATTTATTAAGAGATCATTCAAATTATAAGAGGGCTTATAAAAGTGAAAAGTTTATAAAAGATATCAAACTCTCTTCGGATGATTGCAAGGGGCAACCACGTTGTAGTTTTTCTGCGCTTCCTGTAAAGTATTCGAAGAAGTCTTATTTCTTGTAATAACATTTATTATAATACAATCCCAATTAAAATTTTTTATTTTATCTTTGCAGGATGAAATAATATTAGAAATATTAAAAAACTTGGATGAGAGAAAAAACGTTGTACCAAGTCAGCAAAGTAAATAGGCTCCTCTTTATTGTTACACAGGATTATTCACTCATTCCACACTGTTTGAATTTACGAGATACGGATCGCCCTTATATTAATAATATTATATTTTTCCTTGCCGGCTCTATATACGAAAATGAACAACAGTTGGATCTTACATCAAGCAACATTTCTGTTTTGCATTTTGTAAAATTACTTAACATTTGCGGCAAGCGTTTAACGCACTTACGATTAAGAGACTGCTTTTTTGTCAAATTCTTTGCCCTGTTTAAAATTTCAACGATCTGCAAAAATTTGAAAGGTATCTAAATTAAATATAATGGTTAAAATTACAGATAAATTATTCTATATGACTAATACGTATATATATATATACTTTTCTAGTATTGGATCTCAGTTGTTGTGATCACCCTAGAATGGACAATGGATTTTTGTATCTTAAAAAACTAGAATTTCTAGAGGATTTAGATGTTAGTGCGACGTTTATAACAGCTAAATCTCTTTGCAAAATATTGCAAAAGACTCGCAGGATGCGAATCTTAAATTTGAGCCATGTTTTTAATTGGTTTACACCACGAGATCAAAAGGCAATTTTAATACAATTGAAAAATTTGTGTCCAGATTTGGAAATATTAGATTTAGCGGGCACTATTTTTATATCGCCAATTATGGATGCCCTAACTGAGTGTAAAAATTTACGAAAACTGTACTTTGATGAGGACGAAGTTTTATTACGGGTACGTGTGTGTTACATTTTCTTTTAAAATATATATTAATTATCGGAATTTGTATGTTTACATCTCTTGCAGGCATCATGAAACACTTATGTTGTTTTATTTTTTGCGATTGAAAAACTGTAGTATGTATATGGCTTTTTTTAAATTGTTACAGGTACTTTGATGATAGCAGCACTATTGGGTCGAGTGCTTACAGATTTAACTTTATGTGGAATTACATTTCATGGGAGGAAAGAGGCGTTGTGTGCGTGCGTGAAGAGTGACGTAAAAGCTCGACGCCGATGACGGATGTAGGCGCAACGCGTTGAGTGGCTATAGGGGGTCCTATTCATGCAGGAAGAGAGAGAATCCGGCGATGAATCTATATCCATTACAATTTTCCCGCGTTTGGCTGATGATAAAGAACGTGACGTCTATCGTAGCGTGAACGTAAAGTAAGGTAGAGAAAAACAGCCTTTTACGACTTATATACGACTTATATACGTTTTTCTCTGCCTTGCTTTACAACTACGACATTCCTTCCACAAGTATCGAGCCACTATTTGCAAATACCGATATATTTTTTAGAATTTTAAAGAACGTTATATCTTTTGTGTCTAAATAAAAAGTATGATTCGGTATTTATATATGGTTCTTTATGTAACACACAATGGGATTTCCGCAAACTAAATGGAATATATATATATATATATATATATATATATATATATATATATATGTAATATACAAATAAAAGCTTGATTCATTTTCAAGAATGGATTGATTAATTTAATTTAATTTAACATTTCATGATTGATATTTATGACTTGCCTAAATAATATTAAACTTATACGGATGAAACAAAAATAAGTCTTTTAGAAAGAATATTTAAAGGACAGTCAAATAAACAGCCATGTTTCTCTTAACTATTTACTTAAAATTTTTTATTTTAATTTGGTCAAAGAGCAGCCATCATATCATGTGTTGAACTACGGCGCATTCTTGGGAATATAAACAAACATTAAAGGGTGAAGTCCCATGGAGCCGGCGTACGACGTACCGGCCGCGGCGTATATAGGTATACAAAATCTTGGCCAATCACAGGCTTTACGCTCGTTATAGCAAGAGCTCTTATTGCAAGATAAGAAACATTAACCGTGTTTAATATAATAAACACAAAATTATATAAATCATTACTTTAATTTTATTGAGTTATCTTCAATTTTATTTAAAAATAATTTTTAAATTTGAATTAAATAAAATTTTATTTAAGAATTTTTTGTGAAAAATGCAACAGTATATTGATTTTTTGTGTGAAACATATATGAGCTTGATGTTTTTATTTAATTAATATTATGTGTTACTTTATTATGTTTTTGTTAACTTTACCAAAAGAGTACGAGATAAATAATACATTGAAGTATAAATAACAATTCGACAGACAGCAGCACTAATAGCGTATAGCGCGCACTGGGAAGGTAAATGTCAAATCTCCTTCCCCACCAAAGCCTCGGCACTATGCTTTCGTCCTTCAAGTCCTTGTGCTCTCGTATGTATGTACATTATTTCGCTACCTGTCGAGCTGCACGGTCTGTGATACGTTTTACTCATCGAAGATTTTATATTATATTTCAACTAGGGTGAAATGAAACAAGGTACTTAGATATTTATTCCTTAATTAAGTTATAATTATACAAGAAAGTGCGTCATTATCATTCAAATGCCGAACAGCGTTTGTCATGATTCAAGCTATATTTAGGCGTTGTGTACGAAAAAATCATTTTAACAGTAAATACTGGTCATAAAAGAAGGTACCAATCTTATTTAAAACTAACGGCACACGACGCGATTTTTCGTGCAAACTCGCATGATGTGCTAGCTGTTGACTTAAAATCATTTTAAGTAAAATGTTGTACAATCGTATTATATTTTATTGTCTGGACAAAATCTTGAAATTATTTGAAATCAGCGATTTGAAATAATCGTTAGCTTAAAAAATCTCGGGTTGCAAAATATCATCTAAAAATATAATACGAAAGTATATAATCTCATTCATGGACACGTAACTTAAATTTGGGCTTAAGATTCTGATGAGCGATGGTTTCTATTATGGACTGGACGACCTTAAATTGTACCTTCGACATCGCGAATATTTTCCCCGTCTTTACAGTCGACAGTCTTGCAACTTTAAAACCAAATATACTCAGATTAAAACGCATGTATTATAGCTTATGGAACTTACACCACACAGCTAGATGGTGTGAAACTAATTGGTACATCAAAGTTAATTTTTCCTAAAAATCCTACTATAAATAGGGTTTAACTTATACCTATATTAAAAAGACAAAATTTAACACTTGATTATGAAAATACACTGATATATTCGATCTTTGAAACAACTTTACTAAATATTACATTATTTATAAAAGATATTATATCGTTGATATTAAGTATAATATTCAATCTTATTAATTTATTCTTCTAATAAAAATAAATTTGTTCCAGTGTTATTCGCAGATATAACAAAAAGTTTTCACAAGAACAAGCTTGAACACAAAAAAGTATCTCGGGTGGAAAATATGTCACTACCTTCTAAGCAGGGATATAGTCATTATTTAATAAGAGATCATTCGAATTATAATAAGAAAGCTTATAAAAATAAAAAGTTTATAAAAGATATAAAACTCTCTTCGGATGATTTCAAGGAGCAACCACGTTGTGATTTTTCTGCCCTTCCAGTAAAATATTCAAAGAAATCTTATTTCTTGTAATAATATTTATCATATCTAATATAATTCCGTGTATTAAAATTTTATATTTTATCTTTGCAGGATGAAATGATATTAAAAATATTTAAGAACTTAGATAAAAAAACGTTGTACCAAGTGAGCAGAGTAAATAGGCGTTTCTTTATTATTACACGGGATTATTCACTCATTCCCCACTGTTTGAATTTACGAAATACGGATCGTCCTTTTATTTATAATATTATATATTTCCTTGTCGGCTCTATATATGAAAATGTGCAACAGTTAGATCTTACATCAAGCAACATTTCTGTGTCGTATTTAGTAAAATTGCTTAACATTTGCGGCAAGCGTTTAACGCACTTACGATTAAGTGGCTGCCGATTTGTTGATACCTTTGCCCTGTTCAAAATTTCAATGTTCTGCAAAAATTTGAAAGGTATGTACATAAATTAAATATAATTGTTAAAGTTACAGATAAATTGTATATGACTGATACATATGTATATACATTTCTTTTCTAGTATTGGATCTCAGTTATTGTGATCAAATGAGAGCGGTCAATGGATTTTTATATCTCGAAAGATTAGAATTTCTAGAGGATTTAGACCTTAGTTGGACACGTATAACAGCTGAACCTCTTTGCAAAATACTGCAAAACAATCGCCGGATGCGTAACTTAAATTTGAGTCACGTTTTTATTAGGTTTAAATTAAACGTTAGGTTTAAACATGTAGAGGCAGTTATGATACAATTGGGAAATTCGTGTCCAGACTTGGAAAAACTAGATATAACGGGCAATGGTATTACATCGCGAGGTATCGATGCCCTCGCTGAGTGCAATAGTTTACGAAAACTGAACGTTGATGGGTTGATGTACGTACGCTACATTTTCTTATCATGAAACGATCATTGTGTTTTTCTCTTAATTTGCGATTAAAAAACAGAAAAACTGTAATAATAGTATATGGCTTTCAATTTGTTACAGTTGCAATGAGGAGGATTATAGTGAGGATGACATTTACTATGGTGATAAGGAAATAAGGATTATAAGGATATACGAAAGCATTCCGCTTAGAATGTGTAATACACCTTATAGATTGTATGAAATTGTTTTTTTGCTGTCAAAGTATGAGGGAAGTCCATTCTATACGCAAATCAATTCTTTACGCAATCAATCAACCATTACGTCAGCTTGATCTTGATAGAATATAAAAAATTATTTACTTATTTTCACATACATGTAAAAATCGCAACATATATTTAAAAATTCAGAAATTACTTGAAATACGACACAAATATTTTATTTTTTTATTATGTATAATTATGTTTCTTTCAGTTCCTAAAATTATCATTTTTCTTATTCTTTCCAAATTTCACACTCTTGATGGAACAGAGTGCCTTTTTATCGCCGTAATTGTCCGTTTACTACATTTTTTGAATGCGATTTTGTCCATTCCATCATAAAACAATTTTCACCAAAATTTAATGGATATAATACTGCATATTTTCGTTAAATAATTAACTATTTTTTTCTGTATGTGTATTTATTAGTCTATATATTATTATCACTAATTATTTCAATAAATTATGTCAACTTAATTATACATGATTCAATTTTATTATATTCCATTCTTTCCACAAGCATATCGAGCCACTGTTTGCGAATATTGATATATATTTTTTTGGAAATCTAAAGAACGTTATAATGTCTTTCGTGCCTAAATAAAAAGTATGATTCAGTTCTTTTATTATTATATATATATAGTTCTTTATGCAACACAATGGTATTTTCGCAAACTAAATAGAAAATATGTATAATATATATGCTAATATAAAAGCTTGATACATTTTCAAGAGAATGGATTGACTTAATTTAATTTAATATTTTATGCGATTGATATTTTTATGACTTGTCTAAATAATATTCAACTTAAACGGATAAAACGAAAATAAGTCTTTTAGAAAAAATATTTAAAGGACAGTCAAATAAACAGCCATGTTCCTTTTTACAATTTAATACAAATTTTTTATTTTAAATTGTTCAAAGAGCAGCCATCATCTTGGACGACTGCGCATCCGGGATGAATGAACAAGAATCAAGATTTGACTTCAGTATTCAGTTGTCGCCAATAGGGCGACCGGCGAGTGTCGACTGTCGATCACTCGATTACACATGTTCTGTGCGATTACACTCGATTTAATTGGTAGTGACTAGTTTTATAGGTTATAAGTGTTAAGTGATTTTCTAGCGATTTACCCCACTTTTAATTGCGTATAAATAGGACGAGAGCAAGAACGTTCGCTTAATTAGCTCAATTAATAATAACCCGCGCGATTTTCGCGTTTTAAGACGTGAAGTGCCAATCATCATGAAGTTACGAGCATGTAGTTATAGGTTAGCGCCTGGGAGACTGGATATCATCGAACACTGATTGCTGAAACATTTTAAGAGAAATGGTACGATTGTTTATAATTATTTATATTGAATAAACTTCTTTTACTATTTAAAAAGAATTTAATGCGCAATAACGAGGCCTATTGTGAGACTCAAAGAAATGCTTTGTTTACCTCAGCGTTGCCACCACACACCGACGATTGGAGAGATTAAAAAATTGTCGGAAGCAATTTTTGTTCGCCTACGTGTTTACGGACGAAAGGAGCACGTATGGAACGTTCGCCTTTTCCCACTTGGACACCCGGTCCCTAGCGATGTGCGGACGTAACCGAGCACAACCTTGACCGTCGAAGTTGGTACATGATTCTTAATCTCTTAACTCACACACGTTCTCATCTATTATCTGATCTAGATTCGCCCTGCGTGACGGCTCTTATCTGGCGGCTTATCTAAAATTCAATAAGACTCAAAGGATACATATCGGCCCCAACGTTTAATTGCTATCAAGTTTCGCAACAAGGCTTTACTTTTTTTTCCAGCTGCTTTGACTGTAAAGAATTCAGGGCAAGGAAGAGACGTTGATTTTACACCACTTGCTTCCTGGAGCGAGACTGGAGTACACTCTGCTGTTATGGACGGCTTCTCGCAGGACTACAACAAGATGGAACCGTTTGAGACGTACGACGAGTCTATGGTTACGGCTGCAAATCACCAATGCGACATTGTTCAATCCGTCAACAATCAGGCACCCAGGCAGGAGCTACAAGTGCAGAGTCAAGAGAGTCACGACCCATTGACGTTGCAACAGCAGCAGCAGGCGGAGCATACGCATCAGGTGACGCAGATCGAATCGAATGTCGAACAGAGATCAACCTCAGTTAGATTACCCGCCTTGTTGGATGGAGAATATTTTACGGTGACCAGGGTGGAAGACACTAATGTTACCGTGCGTTGTCAACAGTGTAAGAAACAGTTGAACGGCAATCTAAAGTCAACTGGAAATTTTCTTAGTCACGTAAAGGTAAATTATTAAAAACTGATAGAGATCATTAGTGTAGATTAGCAGGATGAAAAGAGGGCCTCTTGATGTAAAACCACAAAGATGAGAGACGGACCGGTGAAAGCCTAAAATGTCAGTCGTTGGTGCCTTCTATTCTTGCATTCAATATTTATTTAATATTTATTAAATATTTGTTATATATTATTTAATATTTATTAAATATTTATTAATATGTATATTTAATATTTATTATTTTATTACTTCTGGTGTATAATTATATAATGAATTGTGCGCAGTCATTGTATTGAAACACTCACACATGGGCCTTCTTTTACCGTTGTAGATTTAGGTAGAGAAATTTTGATTACTTTTGTTAGCCCTATTATTTTTGTAGCGATTACATCCGACTCTTATGGGCAAAATAAGATGCAAATCAAGCCAGAGGAAATCCGCGATATATGTCAACTCGACGTTACCTGATAAATGCCCCGAGATAGCGCGGGAAAAGCGTGTAGTGCCACAAAATAAGAGGCGCTGTAAAACGGTAAGCACGACTTCTTATTTTTGCCACTTGGAATTCGATTTTGTTGCCCTACCAAATCGAAAATATTAAAATTCAAGAAGTTACTATTAGAAGAGAGAATTAATGATTAGCAATTAAATTAGTTTTAGATAGAATTATCTTGAGTTATTTAAATATACATTAGATAAGATTTATTCTAAATACATATAATAAAATTATATACATTTTTGATGTGTATTCTTACCAGTTGTAGATTTAACTTTAATCTCGGTTTAATTGATTTTTTTATCTTTTTCTAATTTTAAGAATTAGAAAAGGATAAAATGTAAGTTAAGCAGAGATTAAAGTTAATCTACATTGGTAGAAATAAACATTAATCGTTTAAATTAATTGCGCTTAGATTTTCTCATTGTCATTGGTCTTTCTTTTGTCCACTTCGATTTTGCATCAAAGAGTTTTCTTTCCTTTATCGCGTTGTAATTAAATTGACGTATTCGCACGCAGGAGGAATGTACGGCCGGAAACGAGGGGTCTTACGAACAACCTGCTGATTGGAACGACGCGTCATTAATTCGGGGGTCTGAAGAGCCGGAATCCGCGGATCCCGTCTCTCCGTCTCTCAGAATGTCACATAACAATTCGTTCATGATGGAGGATGAGTACGACGCAATTGGCCGCAACGTTGCCGCCAAGCTCAGGAATATGAGGCTGGATCAAAGAATAATAGCTGAGAAATTAGTGAATGACATTTTATTTGAGGCTCAGCTCGGGAATCTTCACAGAGATTCGTGTATCCACGTGTGAAAGGAAGAGAGATGTACATACGGCCTGTGAGTCGATATTATATATTTTCTAGTAAATCGCGAGAGGACGATCTTTCGCATGATTCGGCGAGAAGCGGCGTGATGTGATTAATAGAGTTATCTGATTAGTTATATAACGCGCGTACGTGTATATATGTATAAAAGATTGCATGCTCGTGAATGAATAATTGACGATTTTCGCAAATGATGATTGTATTCTAACCAGGATTAGGAAAGTTACTTCTTAAGGAGGTTGGAGCGATGTCCTATATATATAGAATTTTGTTTTCATGATTAAACAGTGTAAAGCTAGTCTCAGAAGTGATTAATAAATAACATGTTATCATTGGGACCAGAAAAAGCGTAAAATCGCAATTTTGTCCCATTTTTATACTTGATATTGTTTAAATAAATTATTTAAAAATTGAAAAAAAATTCAAACTTTAAAAGTTAAAAAACCGTGATTGCAATTCTCGATGTCACAGAAGTGTAACATAAAAATTTCATTCATCTTTACCGTATAGGAGCAGAGATACATAATATGATTTTACATAAAGGGTATATCTATATCTATATATATTTCTGTAACTTTGAAAACGAATATCTTCAAAACGGAATGGTAGAAGTCAATGATATTTTTTCTACTTATTATTGATATAATTAACTTTTGTATTATTGACTTTTCTTAGATTTCGTCAAACGCTCCAACCTCCTTAAGGAAAATGATCCTGTAAAAGATCATAGACACCACGGTAACTTCCCATTTTCGACTGCCTTCTTTTTTTTAGAAAAGAATAAAATATATGGTCAAAAAAAGTTATAAGTTTTATCACACATATATTAAAGTACGTAAAAAAAATTTTTATTTCTACAAAATGGCGGTGCATGAGTCGCTATAGCACTAGCAAACCCTCTCCGCGGCACGCAGCAGAACTCAAACAATTTTTATCCGATCGACTTGAAATTTTAACTGTAGCTTCTCAGATGAATTTAACAGTCAAGTACGAGCGCATTTTTTGATTAATTAAAATTTGTAAAAAATATATCACTTTTTATACGAAAAATTATGGTCGAAAATTATTACTTTCTATTCAAACTCGCCTCTATTTTTTTGTTTTATATATTTTTTAATTTCCCGTTGTACTTGACTGTTAAATTCATCTGAGAAGCTACAGTTAAAATTTCAAGTCAATCGGATGAAAATTGTTTGAGTTCTGCTGCGTGCCGCGGAGAGGGTTTGCTGAAAACCACTAGTGCTATAGCGACTCATGCACCGCCATTTTGTATCTTTTTTAGAAATAAAAATTTTTTTACATACTTTAATATATGTGTGATAAAGCTCATAACTTCTTTTGACCATATATTTTATTCTTTCCTAAAAAAAAAAATACCAAAGAAGGCAGTCGAAAATGGGCAGTTACCGTGGTGTCCTCCAACCTCCTTAAAAGTAAAATGATCCTGAGATCATAGATTTTCAAAGACAAGGAGTTTAAATATTCCGATGATCTCTCAAGAGAGGTACATATAAGCGTATATTGAAAGCCTACGCTTTCTTTTTATATAAATGTACAATATCGTAAATAGTACAATTCGCGTAATAATGTAAAATATATTATCAAATAATGTGCTGCCTAAAGTACTAGATTGGTTGGAAAAAGTTGCCAGCTTTTTGTTAAGATATCTTTTAAATGAAATCATCAGTTTCCTAGGAGGAGCACCAAAGAACATTTTTTAGATGAAAAAAGTGTATGACTACTTAATGAATTAATTTAAATCATGCGCAATTTCTAAGTCTATTTGGCAAGTACGAGAAGTTTTTTTACACCAATCTAATAATGATTATGCCTAAAAGTCTTTTCTTATACCAATCATTCTATACATGATTAGAGTAAGACAGTCCATTTGTAATATACAGACGTATAGATAGCTCATAAATATAGGTTTAATAAACGATATACTTTTGTGTAAAATATTCTCGAAATGTCTGAACACTGAGAGATCTAAAGCTTTATCAAAAATCGAAAAAACATCTACAAGGTGTAAATAAAGTATAGAAAGCCGCCAGAATGCTCGGAAGACTTCCGCGTGTCTTCCGAAAAGTTCGATCACAATCTCTCGAGTGTGTATCTACAGTTTATTTACACGCCTTGTACGAAAGTATAAAAGCGGAAATACGATTCTCAGAACTGACTTATCTGAAGGACAGTGCCCCCTCCAACGATCGTCAGCTGCTATATACTCTGCATTTCTTTGGCTTAAACATCGCGTAATACACCGCGGACGAGAGGACGCAGAACGTCATGCTGCTAAGGATCGCGCCGAATATGTAGGTGTACCAGAATCCGTTCCAGTCGGCGTTCAAATACCACGTGAGTGTCAACGCCACGTTCTGCGCGATCACAAACGCGTAGTACGGCAACGTCCACCAGTCGGCATACTTGAATTTGATCCGGTACTCGATCAGGCTGAATATGTATACCAGACCGAGCCAGAGATTGACGATGAACGTGATGATGTCATAATACTTGGAGTAGTAGAACAGATAGGCCAACATGATGGCGTAGTGCACGCCCATCATCGTCACCACGGTCATCGGATAGAACTCGTAGGCCACGGCAATGGTGAGCACGCGCGCCAGGATGAAGAAGAACCACCAAAGGAAGGACAGAAACTTTCCTATCGGGTCGTCCTCCTCGAGGCCCTTCTCGGAATACTTTCGTTTAGGAACTTTCAGGCTCTGCGTGCTGCTGTCTATCAGTCTTTGGTTCGACTCGAGGGTAGCTGCTGCTTTCGCTGCTTCGTCTTCCGTATAAACGGAATCTGGACGCGGCGGCGCCGGCAAGTCCGGCACCGGGAGCGGTGCGACCGTCGTTATGCCGCGAATCGGCATCGGCGGCGGCGTCACGTGCACGTTTTTCGGTGGTAACGGCGGAGTCATGGAGACCTGACGGTCCAACAAAGCCGCGTGCGATTGAGTCTGGAGATCCTGTTCGTTTTCGGTGATAGGGTTTTCTTCCGGCGGCGTTGACTCTGATGGTGCGTTCATGGTGTCTTCTTGCTTCTTTGCGGGCAAGGCTAACGCTTGTAGCGGCGCCTTTTCCTCGATACTATTCAGTTCCTGGTTGAATTGAATTGACATTGATTATATTTGTTAATATTCGCAGATATATCCTTCCAGAATAATATCAAATGGACGTCTCTAACGATTTTGAAATTGCTATGGAATATTATTTTTATTTATAATCGCTATTTTTTTCAAATTGTAATTTTTAATGTTAATCGTAATATTTCGAATTGTAATCGCTTGTATTTAATTGAAACATTTTTAAGTTTTTAATTTTTAATAGTAATCACTAAGCTGGATCAAGTACCTGAATGCAGTATTTCTTCAGCCACATTGCCCAGGGTAATTTCCTGCCGTTTACACGCTGGCTCTCGAATCGTTGAAAGGAAGCTGTCTTGATGGCCACTGTTACAACAGACATAATGATACAGATCACCTGTACCGTCACTGCAAAAAAGTTTATTATATATGTAAGTCATTATTATATAAAATATATTATATTGTATACGTATATTGAATGTGTCTTCTCGAATTATGAAAAAGAAATATGCATGTACGACATTCGTATAAAAAAAAGTGATTCTCTATTTTACTTGATTGATAACTGCGGGGCACAGAGCTCTGTCTGAAGAGCAGGTGTGCTTGAAAAACCGCTTGTGGAGCAGCTTGGAACCATGCCTGCAGAAAGAAGTACAATTCGATGGCCGCAGGTGCCGCAGCGACATTTAATGTCTTGACTCTCTCGTTCCCGGATAAATTTATAGCGTCCACAGACAGTACAATGAGTCCCGCGTATCTGTAAAAATGTACTAATTTGTGCACACGACTATTTATTGCTGTTTAAACTCTATTTAAAGTAATTAAAAAAATATATACGCGATAAGTAAACTAGCTTTTAATTAAATAAAACAAGTAATGATGGAAAAGAAACAATACCTGTATAATACGAAGAACACGAATCCTATGAACTGACACACTTGGAGGGCGAACCAGCCAAGTACGCCTTTCGACACCTTATCGTCTTCCGTCATCCACCAATCGGGCCTCGAAACTGTCAGTATAAAGTACATAAGCGCCGGTGCGTAGATAATTGCGAGGGTGGACATTCCCCATAATGGATTTTCCTCCTTGAAGTGTTGAATAGCTACCACCAAGTCAGCAGCGAAGTGAACAATATATACAAAACAGTTGATCAATGTCGGCACGAGAAATATTAGATATATCTGCTCGGTCGACTTCAATGGGATCTTCATGCAACGCGTGGATTTCCTGTGACAAAGTGTATTTGCCTCGGAGTTTACAGAATATCTCTCTTTCGCCATTTTCCTGGGGCTAGCAAGTTTGTCTCATACTTCTATGATGTCACCTATGTTCTTTAGTAAATATTGACAGAGAGTTCTTCCGCTGCCTAAAAGAGAAAGAGTACAATCAGTAAAAAGAGAATCGAGGGAATCATAAGGATACCGTCATTATTTGCTCTAACTCTAATGTCCATTTCTACTAATATAGATCAATTTTAATCTCGGTTTAATTTACTTTTTATCTTTTTCTAACTCAGAACTAGAAGAAGATAAAAAATGAGTTAAACCAAGATCATAATTAATCTGCATTGGTAGAAATGGACATAACACAATAAAATAATAATTATTTATAAGTAATGAGACAACGTACAAAAAAAACTGTCTTGTAGAATAACCTGCTACTTTAATATAGTGATCTATTTAACATAATCGTGTGACAGGAAAGAGAATACATTTAAAAAGTTAATGAACAATCGACATTTGTGCCTTTGTGGTTTACCTAAAACGAGCACGGATCAGTCGCGGATGCTCCCAGGTCTCTCTCGGTTTCTCTCAAGGCCGATCAAATCATCTCACCGATAAGATTGCGCCAGTTCAACAGGTAGTAGGCATCAGCACGGTCATGTCCCTCAGTTTTTCGTCAGGTAGCGCGGCATCATCGCTCCGCTTGCCGCGGAGCCTGAAAGCGGAACGCACCAAAACGCACTCCGCAAATTCTTGGCGAGCAAATCACGCAATCGCGCGGGCTGCGGGATTACAGGGAAATTTACGGAAAGAGAGACGAGCGGCGTTCCATACGTTGTGCGTATCGGCGCGATCGATTAGTCAGCGCGCGGCTCGAACGGAGAAGATAACCCGATAAGCTCCCATTTCGCAAGCTGATGATAAAGCGTCCCCAGGTATCAATACCATATACCATGTCGCCGATAGGTTATGGCATGGCTACTTTTTTTTTTTTATTTTTTTCTCGTACGGGCGCACGCACGCACGCGCGTCGCGCACCTGTTCGAAACGTCATGCGAGAGTACTGTAGCACTCGCACGCAGTGAGCCTGAATAGCATGGGTATTGAGGATACGTCATTGTCAGCTATCACATGAATGCGTGGTCTAAACTGTACAAGCCTTTAGTTTTCCTTCCCAGTCAGCACGCATGTCTAAAAGACATCTTAAAGATGCCCTTACGATAGTTACGGTGTCTCTTAAACACACGTGCTATCTGGGTTTACTCCAAATGAAACAAAATTGGAATAAAAGAAAAATTATAAAAAAGCTAAAAAAATAATGTAATATTTATCTACTTTAGTTTTTTTTAACACATCAGTCCTATAAAGTTATTTCTCAGAATATAACGAGGAACACTGGATTAGTTTTATTGACAAAGTAGCACTTTATTCATATGAAAAAGTAATACAACGTTAGGGCCTGTGCTTAATTTCTTTCTTTGAATTGTTCAAAGCGTATGCGTAGGAGACAATTAGAAGGCCTTAATCTTTTTTGGACTCCATATGACCATATCTGTGTATGTGTATTGGTGTGCTCTACTCAAGACTTTTAGATTATATCTCACCGAGACACGAGAATCGTAATCTGCTATTGCATATATACTACTTATTTAACAATATCTTTCTTCGCAAAAATCACTGGTCATGATTTACATACTGTTTGTAATCTGCTACGTAAAATAACGTACACCACCCAGTCACTTTGTATCTTGCATCTTGTAAAATAGATCTCTGCGATTATCTGCGATCTTTAATATCTCTTTTAAAACGTCGTTAACACCGAGCACCCAAATTCGCCACCCGATATATATGTATATTTAATAGATACATCGCTATTCGAATATATTTATTCGGGTTGCGATTTTGAAGCTTCTTATGTTAATCTGAGAACTTAGTGCTACCTTAATCTTAAAGATACTAAATTTATCATTTCCTTAACTTTGTTTGGTACAAGAAAAAGTTTATCGTCGATTTTAATCTTCAGAGTTTGAAATTTGCAATCATGCTTTACATGCTTTACATGAATATAGAAAGAAAAATGAAGAAAAAAAAAAAAGGTTTTCTCTACAAGATACGATAAGAATACTCTGAATGAAACATGATGTGGTACTCGTTATTAACAAGTCGATTATTAAATCGCAAGAGCTATCTTATTGTAGATGAATCGTATAATAGCTTAGCTTTCAAGCTTTGCGATTTAATACTTGAGATTTTGATTTCTTCCCGTAAATAATATACAGATATAGATAGTAAATAACTCTTTTCGTCTGTGGTGCACGTAAAAGCGCTGTCGAGTGTGTATGCGTGCTATTTTCCAAGTATATGAACGTATATATAATTGAGGAGGCAAATGTGGGATATCCCTGGGTCCTTTTCTTTTACCAGAGCTCGCCGTCCTTTTCCTTAGCCGGAACTTCAATTACTCGCGGCTTGTCGATTATTCTAGCCGTGCGAAGGCCCTTTTCCACGATGCCGATAATCCATGCTTGATATCCTTCCTGTTTCTCGATGTCTTTACAATAAGCCGCAGCCTGAAAAACACAATTCGCAATCTAAAAAATCGTATCAACTTTATATTTGAAAACCACCAACCGCAATCTGCCGATTAGATTCGTAGACAGGACTTCTTTAAATTTGAATATTACTCATCCAAGTTAATGTAAAATGAATATAAGGGTACAATTGTAGGAAGGATAATTAACTAAATATATATTAGCAATAAATAGTAAAAAAAATCCTCCCTGTTTCTCTACCTGCCTTTCTTTAGAATATCTCACGAATATAAGATATTCTACTGTATTGACAGGAAAACCGATCTATAAATTGTAAGCATATAAACGAGAAAAATGTCGAGCTGATCAGAAATGGAATCTTTCATTTGCCAGACGAATGTTCTTTCATTAAGTTAAATTAGATTCTATGTGTTAATATTGCTTGTTGTCCGAATATACCTAATGACGTTACGCCTATAAATTTGACGGTGTATAATATGATTTAATGAACAACTTATTGACCTGTTCTCGAGGAAGGCAAATGAGCAGACCGCCGCTGGTCTCGGCTGAGTGGCCCTGCAATAATTGGAACATGTTCCCGCATGCCTTCGCTACTGCAGCCATCTTGGAGATAACAGGGAGATTATGGATAACAAAGGAAACTTCGTTCTTCTGGTGTTTTGCCAGATTCTGAGCGTGTCCCAGAAGACCGAAACCAGTGACGTCCGTAGCTCCGTGTGCGTTGTATTTATGCATCAATCTAGCAGCTGGAAAATCGAATAGCCGTGATTAATTTTAATTAGTTTAACTGAAGATTCTAATTGATTTTGACGAAACATCCTCTAATGAACTTTATGTTTGATTCTTTTTTAATGAAAATATTGAAGAAAAAGATACTTGTCGCAAAATAAGTTTTGCTAAATAGACAGGTAGATGACATTTATATTTTTAATTAATTTCATAGTACTGGGTGATACATAGCTCCGTGTAAGAACGATCGATTCATATAAACAGTACCGGATTTCCCGGACTTGATCTCGACTTTCGTTCCGTGCATGCTAAAAAAATTGATTGAACGGTTGAAGTTTGTGAGTAAAGGAGCGTGAAACAAATTGTAACAAACTCATTCAAGTTAATGTAAAATGAATATAAAGATACAATTGTAGGAAGGATAATTAACTAAAAATATATATTAATAATAAATAGTAAAAAACACCTCCCGTTTCTCTACCTGCCTTTCTTTAGAACATCTCACGAATATTAGATATTCTACTGTATTGGCAGGAAAACCAATCTATAATTTTTAAGCATATGAGCGAGAAAAATATCGTTTTCCCGTTTCGGAAACAATAAACTCTTTAAATTAGTTTCATACCAATGTATTTTAATGAAACTTTAAACCAAGGCTAGTTGTAAAATTGATAAGTTGAGATAAACGACGATTTCCGTTGATACTTTCAGCGAGAAAAATTTTAATTCCAAGTTGGTCGGAGAATTTGTTATTAAAATTAAAAGTTCAAGATATCCTATCATGTATGTAGCATGATTCAGCGTTATACAACGCGGCATGTAGGTACCTGTTCTGTTCAACCTGGCCATGCTGTCCATTGCACGTTGATAACCTTTTCGCACATCCTCCTCGCTCACTACAAGCTTGATTCTGTTCCAACGGTCAGGCTGGTCAAGCCACTGATGCGCGTTAACGGCAACTTGTGTACCAAGGGGCTTTGTTAGGACCAATACATCCCCAACTACGGCATTATCCGGCCTGAATCAAACAACCGTAAAGAAACTTAGTGCCAAATCTAACAAATGTCGATACTTGTGTAACGCTAATCGTAATTAATTACAAACGTAGTAATTTTTAAAATCGACCTAACTGGCCATGTTTATTAGCAGGATGTTATCTAGAATTTAGAATTTATTGCGAAAAATATTACCTCACACAGCCAGGGTGAGGTAATATTTTTCGCAATAAATTCTAATGTCTAGATAACATCCTGCTAATAAACATGGCCAGTTAGGTCGATTTTAAAAATTACTACGTTTTTAATTGTTGGCTTGCGACGAAAAGCTCTTAATTTGTTGTTAATTAATTACGTACACGATATACTCGTTTGGCTGACAAACAGTGGTAGCAACTCCACCGATGGTGCACCAAGGATTTACGACTGTCTGGCCACCAGTTACCGTAGTGCCCGCATCTAGAGCAGAATCCTTGAACCCTCTCATGATCAGCGGCACGACAACATCGCGCTCTTTCTCCGTCATCTTTGTGCTGACACCCAGCAGCATCAACATGTTGTCGCAGTCCGTGACGCCCATCGCGTACAGATCACTAAGGACATTCGTGCACGCGATTTTACCTGGAAAACAACTCCCATAGCAATGAAGTAGACGAAATAATAAAGTCGACATATATAGATCTGAATTTGCATGTTTAACAAGTACAACATTAAACATTGGTCTTATAATATTTCATAATGTTCTCATAGGTTCGACGTCCCCTGTCTTACCCATCATGTAAGGATCGTCGACTAGCGGGTAAAAGAAATCTGTGGTCTGCACCAGGCTAAGCCCACCGTGTCGCACCGGTGTCACGGAGGAATCCATGCCAATTCCTGAAACAATATCACAATTGTTTATTAGATTATTGCAACATAAAATAACACGAATTAAATATTTTATTTTATCCTTATTTTACAAATTTTGAAAAGTAAGTATAAACTGCACACATTATGTTTCTTATTAAACATTTTAGGGCTTGAATAATATTGCAAAAAGTAATAAAATTTGAAAACATAAGAATACGACAAAAAAATTAGGGAAAACATTTTTTAAAGGTAAAATATAATTGCGCGCATTATGTATTATGTTTCTTATTAAACATTTTAGGGTCTAAATATTATATGTATAAAATTTTAAAATCTATGAGAATGACAAAGAAATTAAGAAATAAAGTAATATAAATTTTTCTTTATTTGTTCCAAGAATGTTTAAAAAATATTTTTAGAAATTAGGCACAAAAAATTGCAATTTAACAATACATATCTAATGTTCCAATCCATTTTTTTTATTTATGGTATGTTTGAATAAAATTCGAGATAAAATATGTCATGCAAATGTGCGCGAATATCAGCTCGCCAAACTACAGAAACTATAAATTAAGGTTGAGAACATCTGTGTTTCCGGTGCCACGGGGGCACACGGAAGAAATTGGGCGGGAGACGACACGGGTCGCCATGTTACGGCAGGGCTGCCTTGGGGCGCTTTCAGGCCCCGTAATAAATTCAAGAGAGAAAATCAAAGAAAAGAATCTCGCAAGTCATCAGCTTTGCGTCTCGCACTCGAAATTTTCGGAGTCGATCCACGCGACTCCGAGAAATTATTGTAGGTTACATTGTTCCCGGAAGTCCGAGAAGGAGAAAGAAGGAGGAACAATCTGCCCCAAGCACGCTTGATTTTTCTACGCGAAAATTCGCCTCGAGAAAGACGACGAGAGACGAGGGAAAGAAAGAGAGAGAGAGAAAAAAAATACACGGTGATCGAAGATGTCGGCTCGCAAGCCAAGCGCGCCGCAACAGGGGGCCCCGGAGAGCTCGCACGTTGATTTATTCATTCATTTTATACGGTTCACTTACCGATGCGCGGGATTGCCATGTGCATGAAGTGGGCATGCTCGTGATCCTGTGCGGACGCTTCGTCCGCCTGAAGTCCCTCGAGGAGCTTACCGAGAACCTCCTGAGGGACTTTACACCCTCATCCTTTAAGATCGGCGAATCGCGTCAAGCGGAAGGATGCATCGAGATCATGCGCCACCGGGTCGAATGGCCTGCGCAGCGCCAGGGCATTCGGATTCCCCTCAAGCTCGAGCTGCGCCACGGTCAGGGCGTCCTGTGCCACCGGGGTGCCCTGCAGATCCGCCATCTTGCCGTGCGAACTCGTTTACAAGGCGGGTAAGATGCGGGTGTGGAGGGCAAGTCGGTTTTTACGCCTTTGCCGGCACGTCGCGGGCCCGCGTCGAAAATCGCCGCGAATAACGTGGTGGTGAAAGGATCCGCGATGAGAGGATTCCTTCTTTAACTTTTCCTCCACGCGCGCGCGCGCGCACGCGGCGCAACTTTTGCCGCACCGGTGTGCTCTCGCCGCTCTCTCGTACGCCCCGGCCCGTAGCCACGTACAGCGATAATGCAAACGCCGCCGAAGGACAGCCACTGGATCTCCCGCGCGCGAACTCGCAGCAAATGGGAATTATACTGTTCCGCACCGGCGTCGACTAACCGGGACCGTGCGCGTTGACAAAATGGACGTGGTAACGCCGGCACGGCGATACCGAGGGCGCGAGCGAGGCCCCCACGATGCCACCGCCACGGTGCGCCTGCCGCGCCCGCCGATTGGCCAATTTCGAACTCGCGCACGCGCCCGCGGCGCCGCCGTTCCGCCAAGAGTGTAGCAAGCCGCGCGCCGGCCACCCGAAGCGCGCTCCGCCGCCGCTTCTCTCCTTTGTCGCCGTCGCCGCCGGACTATACACTTGACTCCGGCCGAGTTCGCTCTCCGTCTGAATGCATTGTATATGTTCTGTGTCTGAATGATTCCCTTCCCCGACGACGCGCCTTCGTATATAAGTCTAAACATTGCGATATATATTCGAAAATTTAAAGAACACGATTACATGCGTGAGAAATTGGTAGGAGAACAGCGATCATTTGATAAAACATATGTAACTTTTTTTTTTTAAGTTTGGGATAAGCCTAACCTTATCGCAGTGCCTCCAACGCTCCAATTGGGAACTCCAGTTTTTTGACACAAATCTTCTATCAACTACTCTTCTTAACTTTGTTATATCTGACTTGGATATATATTTTATATATATATATATATGTATATATAGAGGAAAGTCTTCTATTATGAGATAGGTTCCTAATATGAGATAACGGGGTCTCTTTTAAACTAATAGGCCCAGATAAGGCCTAATAGTTCAAAAGAAACCCCGTTATCTCATATTAGGAATCCTATCTCATAATAGGGGACTTTCCTCTATATATATATATATATATATACATATATAGGTTTGTCTTTATGGATTGCAGATTTCATTGTCGCAACGTCAATATTCGTGCGAATGACGTTTGCTGGGAACCGACACATTCGCATTCGCGAGCAGCGACACGTGTTTCGTCGCCGATGCATTGTTCAACGTCGGATGGATATTCATATTTAATCCGCATTGATCCTAGCTCAGACGATGAGACGAGCCGTTCTCACATTCGCACAGTGGCGGTAGTTCCGGAGCAGCCGATATAATTCGACTTGCTGATGACAATGTGTGCGTGCCATGAATGCCACGGCGATATCGAAGTAGCTGGCCGAAGTCCGTCGTCGCGAGACGATCCGTGGCCGCTCATTGGTCGTTTCTCCGCGTTCGTCTTTGCCATTTGTCTCAAGCACACTGCGTTATCGCGGCGAGCCAATCAGCGCGCCGATGTGCCGCCGACGGTTCTCAAGCAACGTCTTCTGCTCTGCTCCGGATTTTACATTAATTTATACATTGCGGAAAATAAAATGGAGAAACCTTTTTCTTGAAGAAAATAAATTATCTAAATTATTTCATGTTCTAAATGCAATTCATGTCGATTATCGACTTTATATGTGGTACTATATATATACATATATAGGTAAAGTTAAAATTTATATAATTTTGATTATAATTGTTATAAGTAGGTATATTGTAATTATTGTATGTATATAAGGATTTGTTCAAGACAAGGCGATTCGTAAAGCAAAATTTTGCAAAAATTTCGCCGTTTATATGTGAACGGGGGCTTGCGAAAAACAAGGCCGTCGCGAAGATTCGATGGGTGCACGGTGGATGTTGAAGAGACTGTCGGCGAAATGTCTCCGGGTGCGCGAAATACGTGGCGTGCGATCGTCTTGGAATGCTGTCCGGCCGATCGCGCCGGTACTCACCTCCCTTCGCGACGTTTCCCGCGCAAATCGTGTGGCTACGGTCCGCTCCCTGCGAGTTCCACCGCGATCGCATTTCTATATTTCCACGTGTTTCTATACTTGCAGAGAAATGTTCGACAAACATATGCAATTGTTTTTGTTACTCGCATGACTGCAAACGATTTCGTTCTAATTTACAGTTCGACTAATCATATGGATTTATACTTGCGTCAAGTAGCCTCGCTTGAACGGACTGTATTGTGTTTGCGGATCAAATATTTGCATCGTGTTCTGCAGACACGTCGACAGCACCGTGAACGTGGGATCGCTATCACAAACAGTATTCTGAAACTTGGATATAAGATTATATGAGATGAATCTTTTTGTCACTGTATACATATATGAGGGAAGTTAATTATTTCAGAAAATAAATTTTATATGACGAGATTACAAGATTTTATGACGATTTTTACTTCGTAATGTACGCTTTGATTACAACGCCATATATGTAAAGTAAAAGAAAGAAAAATAAACCGAAACTGTATGAATAGATTTGTATTAATCAATAATTATAATTATCTATGACACTAATATAAAATAAACGTTACATAAAGATATAAACAATATTTTATGCTGTGTTCTGTGCTTATCTACTATTAATTATAATAGTATCTACTTTATCGATTATCAATATGGAAGAAATTTCTTCCATATTGCAGTTTCTTGCAGGTATAACGTTTATATGTATAAACGTACCTGCAAGAAACTGCAACAATACTTTTTTTGCATATGTATACATACATATATGTAAATTCCTATAAGAAAGTTCTTCTCGTCGAAATTACACATCTTATCTAGAAGTTATACAAAATATATAATTTGAAGTATGAACTATATTTTTGCAATATCTGTTACGTTATGTTTATAACATTATGCGATGAATGTGAAGTAAAATAAGAAAATGGATAAATCAATGTATTCTTAAAATTGTACGCGCGACAAAAACAATAAGTTTATTTTACTCTACAAATTTATTAATGGGGGTGAATTTTCCAATAATTATTATATACAATTAACTTTTGATATTAATAAAATAAATGTATGTATAATCATTACCCAAAAATTACCAGTTCCTAAATGATATAATAATCACATTTCTCACAATAATTGATATCCTCGCATTATTAGTAATCTGTAATTTTATTCGAAACAGTGCCCAGTGGCTAGCTGAAGACCCACTATATGTTGTGCCAAAATTATAAAACTAAAAAGATTAATCTTTTATTATATGGATATATGGAAATGCCTATAAAAAAGTTTTTAAAGTTGCTGACTTTAAATATGACATTAAAAATCAAAAAGTATCCACTTTATGGATACCATAAATGTATATTAAAAAACAAATGTAAATTCAACCCAGTTTCAATAACGTGTGACTCTCCTCTCTTTACCCAATAGTCCGGGAGCCAGTAAACATTTTTGACAGTTATTTTGTAGTCAGTGAATCTAGATAGGATTGTTCCTTTAGTGATGCTAATTAACTTAAAAATTATTGCTAATTATTGCTAATTTTTAAAAATTATTTACGTGCCACTTATTTAGCATACCTGCAGATCAGCCAGACTGTTTTTTTACTGACTGTTAGGGTAACACTCATTAGTAGAAAAAAATTCATTAGTGCAAAAATAAGACCCACCCCTTTATTTTTTTTTGCACCCCTCTGGCTAGATGCAGCGGAAAATCGTAGCCAGACTGCCGATTTGTTAATTGGCATCACTAAAGGAACAATCCTATCTAGATTCACTGACTACAAAAATAAGTGTCAAAAATGTTCACTGGCTCCAAGACTACAAGTCACACACGTAGCAGCGGGAATTCTCCGTTCGGCTGCAAAAGTCGAAGACCTGGCGAGGCTTCAGTCTTTCCGAAGTTAATACGTTTCGCTTGTCGCCTGTGTCGATGTAGTAATAGTATAGTGTTACTTATACTGTCACTAGACTGCAGCCTCGCCAGGTCTTCGACTTTTGCATGAGCTAATGCGTGCTGTTTGACTTTGCGCATTTGCGCCGCTGCAGCCAAACGGAGAATTCCCGCTGCTACGTGTGTGACTTGTAGTCCGGGAGCCAGTGAACATTTTTGACACTTATTTTTGTAGTCAGTGAATCTATAAGATAGGATTGTTCTTTTAGTGATGCTAATTAAGAAAATTTCAACTGCGATCAGGCGGACTCGAACCCGAGTGTTCTCGCTAGTCGCTGTTACGAGTCTGGCACTTATACCACTAGACCACACTGCCCCCCCCCCCCCGTCCCCATATGTTTTCTTCATAGACATAGTATATCTAAGGCTGCGATCCACTTGACGCTACAAATGCTTTAAAGCGTTCCTCTTCTCCTTCTTTCTTCATTAAGGGGTAACACCACTGTAAAACTCGAAAATAAAGCGTCTTTTTGCGATTTTTTTTTTGGTGGAAGAAAAAGTAGGAGGATAATTATATTCGAGAATGTTCTTAACTATGTATTGAAGTATTCACACAAATTTTTTTGTTGCAAAATAATAAGAAATAGCGGCGCGGGAGCCGTTCCCGTCAGTCTCGTTTAATTTCAGGCGCTCCGCGGCACGCAGTACAAGTGCCGTAAAAATGAATCTGGAACAAAATAACAATTTTTTCTATAATCTGCATGAGTATATCTAGTGAAACACGTAGGGGATTTTATAAATATTAATTTTTGATTAATTGGTGGTCATTTGAATGTAAAGTTCGATTTTTGACCTAAAAAATGGGGAACTAATTCATACATATAAAATCTAAATTTCAACTTATCGAAAATCCGCTACGTGTTTCACTGCGGAATGTTGTTTTAAAGATGTGGTAAAAATTTGGAGTGAAAAAAATGAAAATTGTTTGAGTTATGCTGCGTGCCCTGAAATTAGCGGGAACGGCTCCCGCGCCGCTATTTTTTATTATTTTGCAATAAATAAATTTGTGTGAATACTTCAATACATAGTTAAGAACATTCTCGAATATAATTATCCTCCTACTTTTTCTTCCACCAAAAAAAAAAGACGCTTTATTTTCGAGTTCTACAGTGGTGTTACCCCTTAAAAGAAAGGAGAAGAGGAGTGCTTCGAAGCATTTGGAGCCTATAAGTGGACCGCAGCCTAAATCGAGCGTTTGCCTTTATTTGAGGAGTAGGGGTAGAGGTGCACGTGTAGAAAAGGAGACATTCTCTGTTGTGTGACCGTTCATTCTCTCTCGTTCGCGTGCACCTCTCTCTCTCCCCCTCTTTCCCTCTCCCCCTCACTCCCCCTCCCTCCCTCCCTCCCGCACCCTCTCTCTTTCTTCCTATTCTCAATTAATTTATCAGGTTGATTGAAAAATTAACTCAACATCTTGTATTCCATTAGCACGAGATTTTCGTCGGCATCGGTATCGGTATACTGTTGCCGAAATGTCGATCGCACCGCGCACCCACGCGTCTGACAATGGTTTTGACAGATGTGACTCATTGCAGTGCGGAGGGCGCGGGCGAGTGCACGCGTACCGGAGTCCGGAGTGCGCGTCGCCGCACTCTCGTCTCGTCCTGTTTCGCGTTTCGCGTTTCGCGACGGGTCGCGGAGCGCGGAGCGGAGCGCGGAGCTCTCGCGATCATCAGTCTCGCTCGCGCGTTCGACCGGGCAGGATACTCATTGTCAGTGCGCGGTGCGGGTCGTTCAACGTGCATGCGATCGATCGCGGAGCAGCGAGACGTGTGCTCTCCTTATCCCGACAATTTCCGCGACACGATCCTCTCGCTCGCGAGGCACCGTCGCCGTTGCCGCGGTGCATCGATCAGCGGTCATCCTCGGGGAATCTCGGGATGACGTCACGACCGCGCCGTCAACCCCGCTGAAGCCTTCCCACCCGTCGATGAAGCCGGCCCCAGGATGATGCAGGACGTCCAAGGCGGCCCCCCCGCCGACGATCAACGTGCCTCCTCAAAGTCGGTGCTGCTCAACACCTTCGTCGTGAAGAAGAAGCGGTGCCGCGTGTACTTTCATCGCGGCACGCTCATCTGGGAGACCGAGAGGCCGCCTTACAGTAAGTAAGCGTCGATCACGGTCTCGTCACTCTCGTCAGCTATCGCGAGAAATTTTCACTTAAGTGCGACACGTTCCTCGATTGGTTCGTCATTAGTGTCCAACGTCGAATACCTGGTCGAATATCTCGCGCGCTGCACGTCACTTTGATTAACGCGATTAAGTGATCTCAATCACCGGCGATTAAATGATTTTAATCACCGGTGAGACAAAGTCCTTTCCGAACTTTCTTCCGAACTTGCAGAGATGTACTCTGTATTAATTAAGATGTATACTTTTATTTGTTTTATATTATAATTAAGATGTATATTTTTATTTGTATTATAGCAGTTAAGTAGTTATTAGATTGTAATATATATTATGTAATAGTTATTATAGCGTACGCTATAATTACTATAATATTACTGAAATAATTTAATTACTATTAGAGGAAAGTCCCCTATTATGAGATAGGTTCCTAATATGAGATGACAGGGTTTCTTTTAAAATTTAAACTAATAGGCCCAGATAGGACCTAATAGTTTAAAAGAAACCCAGTTATCTCATATTAGGAACCTATCTCATAATAGGGGACTTTCCTCTCCTATATAACGTTACCAAAATAATTAATATAGTACGCTATAACAACTACTATAATATAGTAGTTATAGTATTATAGCGTACTGTATTAATTATTATCTCGTCGACCGCGCGAGAAATTTTCATCTAAAAGCGGCACGTAATTTCCTCGGATCGTCGTTGACGAATGTCGGATAATCACGGCTACACCGCATCACAGCTTGCATACATACAATATTATACAAGCTAGTAGCACGGGAACAGTTTCAATCCAGAGAGAGTGGGTGCAACATTAATTATTATCTCGTCAGCCGCGCGAGAAATTTTCACCTAAAAGCGACACGTTTCCTCAAATCGTCATTACATCAAATATCGAATATCTGATACTCGCGGTTTGCACGATTACATAACTTTAATCAGCGGCGATTAAGTGATCTTAATCACTGATGATAAAAATTCTCTCCGAGTAAAAACTTTCTTCGGATGCAGGGACGGGTGCTATATTAATTAATTATCTTGTCGACCGGTCGGTGCGGAAAATTTTCATCTAAAAGCGACACGCGTTTCCTCGGATTATCATTTCATCGAGACGAATGTCGAATAATCACCGCATCATGGTTTGATTAACGCGCAAACAGTTTCAATCCTCTCCGACGAATACCACGTCAATCGAATTATCATCTCGTCGGTGACGCGTGTTTCGGTTTTAACGAAAATATTCGACGCCTAAAGGTCAAGATTGTATTTTAATCAGTGCGGACTTGATCCTTGGTAACGTCCTCGTGTAGAATGCCTTTTATCCAAGGATAAATCATAAATCATCGTGGTATCAGCGGGATTACTAATTCCACCGATGGAGCAACGTTTTTCCTCGGTCTTCTTCATAAAAATATTGAGTGCCTCATTTCGGAGCTAGTTAACTCCGCGTTAATGAGGATCGGAAAGAGCAACAGTCGAATAGTTCCGTCAACGATGTGTACGTTTCCTCTTGGCAAGGATATTGAATTTTCAATTTACGAGCCGTTCAGCTCGCCTTCGGAGTCGCGGGATTATAATAATGGGGTAATATGTTCGTCTGACAGACACTCGCCAATCCAGCGAAATCCATTCTTAGCAAACATAGATGGGCCAGTGACAGGATAGATTAATAATTTGTCGAGCCGACGGCCCTGTCGACCTTCTCTTTGAAATTTGTTTCTCCAAAGACAAACAGAGACGAATGTAATATAATCAACGCTAACTGGATTATTGTTTCCCATTGACATATATATATATATCTCTACTTTCTTGGCGAAGACCCGGTCAAATATTTAATTTCCAAGTTAATTGGCTCACTTCCTGTGAATTGCTATCGCACACAGGTTGATAAATCTATTTATTACGTATAATCAAACGTAAGATGATTATACGCGCAAATATGATAAAATCTACTTTTTCAGATATGCGTTCGCTATTTTTCTTGGAAATCCCGAGATTAATCAAAACGCGTCTTGAATAATGCAGCTTTCGAATTGAGACGTAAATTTCCCGCGGATTCAGATAAAATCTGCTGAGCTGGATACACAGGCGCACAAATTAACATTTTTTTCGAGTCAAGGCTCGCTCGTGCTCGCGACGCATCGTTCTGTTCGCCGTTCATTCTCCTTTCTTGCCGTATCCCGTTTACTTTTACCTCTGGCAAACTCTTTGCTCACAGCTCACAGCTTTGCAACTCATTCCACACGGCTTCGCGTGTTTGTCGCATAAGAAAGCCGTAATCACGACGCAAACGGCCGACTTCTCTATTGGCTGTCACGCGCTCAACTGATCCCAAGGCCGGGAAATGGAAAAATAACACTGTCTTTATTAAGATTTATTCAACGTGAATCTCATTTAAGGCCGTTATATTCATAGTCGGATCTTATATTTAAGACCATCTTAAGTACAATCTTAAGATGTCATAAGCCAATCACAGAGCCGTATTAGCGTCTTAAGACATTACTTAAGACGGTCTTGAAATAAGATTCTACTATGATCAATACCGGCCTAAGTCTCTGCATCGATTTGCAGTCTGCCGAATCGCGCCGACAGGTATTGGCAGCTGATAAAAAGCCACAGGGCAAAAAATCGTTACGTAATGATCTCCTTCAGGGTCGTATCGCGACGAATCCTGTCTCGCACGTGTTTTCCGCACTCATGGAGTTACATAATAATTGCCTGAAATGCTACTTGCGTATATTGTTCTTTTTTCTCTCCTTTTTTCTCTCTCTCTCTTTCCCTCTCTGGTCGATTGCTCTTAAGGCCAACGAGCGCTTATTAATACAACTCGAGCAATTCAGTCCTACAAGGTGGATCGGTGTGTGACGCGAGAGTCAAGTGTGTGGTACACGCTAAGAGGAGCTGTGTGTCGTTGTGCCTGGCCTTGATCTTCCATTGATACAGCATCTTTTGCGGCGGTAGACGTTACGCCACATAAAGCCATAAAAATAAATCGAAAGGACAAGATAGGCGGGACTATAATTTGCAATGTTAAACAGGTAGTAAGGAGCAAAGTGGAATTTTTTATCGGATACTTCTTTGATGAATTATCTGTAACGCGAAGTTTAATCTATGATAAGCCGGATTATGCTTAATTATTTTAGCAAATTATTTTTACTCATTTATTTTAGTAAAATTTTTACCCCTTCAATTATATGTGAACTCCGTGTCCTGCAAAATGGACACAAATTATGTAAACATAAAATTAAGTAAAGTTCGGTATATCCGCGTTTATTTAAATAAACGTTGAATAAAATTGGAAAGAGTGAGAGAGAAAAATCTTGGAAAGATATTTATTATTAAAGATTGGTTTAATGATTGAGGAAGGGCTATCAAACAAAGATATTTAAACAAATAAAAACCGTTTTATATTATGTTATAAGTTAACAATTATTCTCTAAATCGTCCGTCGAAATTTTTATCTAGTGTTTATCGCTTCTCGAAATAGATTTATTCTTCCAGGTTTTCGGGAAAGTTGTGTATATCACTGTTTACACGCATGCACATATAAGCCTTCGGTTGCACGCGAAAAAAAAAGAAATGACATTAAACGGAACTGTCTTGTGCGCCCACAAGACGTATGTAGTTTTCATTTGTAGATTTACTTTATAACTTCGAGACGCAAGGATATCACGAGCGAATACTAAGAAGTTTTTGGCAATCTGCTCACGTAGATAGGAACACATGTCGATACTCGCCTCGTCCTTGAACGCGATTTACATATCGTTCCATTTCCTTATACGATTGTGCGCGTTCGCGTCATGAATATTAAATAAAATAGCGATAATCACATCGCGAGTGGTGAGCGAGCATATCTTTACAACCGCATTCTCCAGCCCCGTAAACGCTTCGCGTTCAACAATGAAGTCCTTGTAACGTGCTCGCAATAGCGTTGAACGTCCCGTTCTTGTTGAGAAAACAATATTAGCCAAATTTTTACTAGAATAATTGAGCCAAAAGTATGACAATCTTTCAGCTTGTGAAAGAAGTGATATAAATCGAAATTTTGTTAAAATAACTGAATAAAAATATAATAACCTTTTTCAATTTTTGGAAAAAGCGATATTGATCAAACTTTGATTAAAATAATTGAAGAAAAGTATGAAAAAAATATTATAATTTTTGAGCTTATAGAAAGAGCGATATAATTCGTATTTTTATACTAAAATAATTGAGTAAAATATATAACAATTTGTTTTAGTTTTTTAAAAAAGCGGTATTAATCAAACTTTGATTAAAAATAGTTGAGTAAAAAATATAACAATTTTTCAGCTTATGGAAAGAGCGAGAGAAATTAAATTTTTGCCAAAATAATTGAGTAAAATCGAGAGTAAAATATATAACAATCTGTTTTAGTTTCTGGAAAAAGCGATATTAATCAAACTTTTATTAAAATAATTGAGTAAAAAAATTAACAATTTTTCAACTTTTATGGAAAATGCGGTATCAGTTAAATTATGACTAAAATAATTGAGTAAAAAATATAACAATCTTTTTAAACTTGAAAAAAAACGATATTAATCGAACTTAAAATAATTGTGCACAAAATCTAATATTTTTTTTAGCTTGTGGGAAAAACCTGTATCAATCAATCTTTAACTTTAAAAATAATTGAGCAAAATATGTCAAGCATTCTTTATTTATTTCGAAGATTAATATTTTTGAAAAGTGTTTTGATAATTAATACTTTACACTATATGTATATCGTGTGCGGAAACTCGTTATTTGTTTCTCCGCAAGTACCGTACACTTTACTCCGTGCGTTACTCCCAGGCTGGCTTCAGACGGCTGTGTTAATACTTCCGTTATCGTTTTGATCGTAAAACCTTATAAGGCGGTCTTTTACGTCTGCATTACGCGCGCCGGAAATATTCGGGGAATAGCGCTCGATCGAAAATAGCGTCGCTAATTTCGCGCCGGCAATGCGACTCGTCGATTTTAATAGCGTAGCTGTTTCGGGACAGCCGTCGGGACAGCGAGGCAAGTGCAACCGTCTGCAATCTTTCACTTTCCATCGTTCACCATATCGCTGGTGTTTCTTATGGTGGTACGTTATCCCGGTCAGACAGGAGAAACCTGTCTGCGAGCGAGAAACCGGTATTGTGGTATGTCAACGACCCACGGCACGCAACATCTATTCTTTTTAATCATTATCTTTGAAAAAATCCTAGATTTCTAAATCATTAAACAGCAACTCTCTTCTCTCTAAGAAAATCGCCGTTAATATTATTATTATTATTTACTATTGTCTTATATATTTTATTTATCATTGTCTTTATTATATTTTTGCTTATTTTCTTATTATTATCGTCTCTCGAACGCGTTTTATAATAATATTAGTATAAAATATCATTTTTACTTACGTAAAAACAACTAACAAAGTACGTCGCTTGCATCGTCTTAATTATGCAAAGGCAAGGATTCAGACAGTCACGTAACTAATTTGAGACTGTCGTCATGGAATTCGCGTATTCATTTCCATGCATTTCATCTTGGCGTTATTGTCGAGGAGCCGCTGTGTTCACAAACGTCTGCGTAACACGCGAGGAGACGGTACACGTTATTAAACGTATATACATGCACGCAATTAAGTATCGAAATGACCCGATTCAAACGCAAAACACATATGTATGTTATGTAACTTTGTGTATATTTAGCACAAAGATTTCTTGATTTCACGTTCGACTTCCTTCTCTTTTCAGCTTGTTTCCTCAGCTATTTTTTTAATGTATAGCAAACAGTTTGCTTTTTACGGAAACCAAATGTAAATCGGCTAATTAGCTTTAGAGCGCTAAGTTTCTGAATAATGTCCTAATTAGATAGAACTTACAGCAATCACTATCAAAATTATTTTCCGCGAATGTCAAAATGTCATTTCAAGACTAACTTTTATAAATTTACTAATCCATTATCGAAACAGCTGATTGTCGCGAAACCGAGTTTCTCTCCGTATCGAGTCCATTTTGAACAATCTATAATTCATGACGAAGTTTAGGATAGAACTTTATAATTTCATGTACCATGTAAAATACGAAAATAATTTGAAAAATTAGACACGCATATTGTATATTTAACCCTTTAGCTACGGGTATAATTTTCTTTTTGTCGTCTATTGACGACAGCAGTAGTTAAAGGGTTAAGAAATATATTAAAATACAAGCGTCAAAATACGTGCTGTTAAAAATTATAAACAAAATTCTGGCTTGAAGTCTGAGGTGAATTATAAATCGTCTGAAGAATTGATCGGCATCTTCCACGACGCACGAGGAAGTCGTAAACCCGGGACAATAACTGTCGTTTTATTAAGGTCGATCGCAACGCGCAATACATCGCCAATGAATCGGTCCTCAATAACAACCGTTCGTTAAGGCGCGATCGCCGGCATGGCAATTGCGCTCGAACGATTCGCCGGCGCCGTTCCGAGATGCACAGTGGATCATGCTCGCGATCACGAGAAATCGAATCGCCGCTAGCTAAAAATATATTTTGCCACGTGCGCCACGTGGCACACGTGTATATATATGCGATGCATCGCGCGTCGTTCCAAAATGCATATCCTTGCACTCGCACAGTGACCCGATAATTGACTGTTTATTTAGAGATTTAGACCGTTGCATATTTAAAAGCCTTTAAAATAAATCGTTAAGATTTAGGTATTTTAAAGGCTTTCAAATATACAACGGTGTAAATATCTAAATAAACAGTCAATTTCGGGTCACTTCAAACATTTTAAAAAATTTAGTATTTATAATAATATTAAAAAAGATTTTTTTTCTTTATCTGCACTTTCTCTTCTTTTCTCTTCTTTCTTTCGTTTTTTCTTTCTCTTCTCTTTTTTCTTCTGATTTCCTCGCCGTAGATATTGAATTGTAACACGAGAAGCAAGAAATCATTTTGTGGACCAGGATGTTTAATAAAATTATGGTAAAACTAATTTATGTCTACATATAACGCAAAAAATTGCATAATTTCCCACTTATGATAGGTTGTATTCAATTTAGCTGCAGTGAAAATATTAGGAGTCTTGATTCAATTCCTTCTGAATAATATATTTTATTATTTAAAACAGGAATAGTCCGAATACAATAATTTACGATTAATTTTTGTATCAACAAGTTACACCAATTTATTTGATACACTGTAAAAAAAGTAGGTAATTATTTACATACATAATAAGTGTAGCAATTACATTATTAATAACGGAAATATACAAATTCATATGTACTTTTACAAAAATTAGTATTTTTACTCTTTATTGTGTAAATACTTGTTTATATTTAATGAAAAATTACAAGATTAAATGTAAATTTGTGGATTTTATGTAAATACACAATTTGTAATTGTGTAAATACACACTTATGCAAGCTGCTTTTTTATCATATAAGATAATAATTTTACCTACGAGATTTAAATTTCTATCAGTGTATGTAAATATACACCTTTAATAGATGGTCCCAATATTACCCACTATAATTGTTGTAATTTACGTAAAATTTTTTTTTTACAGTGTATTTGATTCAAAGAATTTCGTATGAATGTAGCAAGGAATTGGGGGGGGGGGGGGTCTCTTCGGTTTAAAGACCCAGTGAATACGGACGTGGCAATTCGTGACGCAAATTACGATCATTTGGAAGTAATTCCCGATATTTCCAAGCTGCGAATACACAGGCGCGATGCAGTTGACGTAACGCCGTATTAAATTGCTTCCTCGCTCGCGTTGAAAAAAAATTACCCTAAATTACGACTGACTAATCAGCACTATCATCACGTGTAACGATCGTCGGGTAGATGTTCATTGAAATCAGCATTGCCTTGAAAGACGATAAGCACGAGATAATAGCCGATATCCCAACAGCGCGATTGCGCATGGCGACTTTTCAACAATAAAAAGGAGAGATAAGAAAGCATTCCAGGAATAGTCTCACGCATTCAAGAGAATGTTGCTTATATAAAGTGTCAAACAAAAGTTTCAAACAAAGGTATAAGGAAGAGGACCTACGTGTCGACGAAAAAAAAATAAAACAGGATATCTTGAACAAACTCGATCGTACTTTTATCGATAAAAAAATATTTGAGTCGATTAATTTATGTATAAAAAAAGTAAATAAAATATATAAAATACATAAATATAAAAAATTAATAAATCTATATACAGCAGCGTGCGAAAGTTTGCGTACTTTTGATTTTTTTGACTTAACTTGGTTTTACGCCATCTAATGTATCTTTGTGAAAAATGATCGCAGCGCCATGTTTAAAAAAGCGTTTTAAAGCTTTAGCTTTCGAATGCTTCGAGGCTCGTTTCTCTGCGACGATTTTACTACAAACGGCGCTAATTTAAAATAGACCTTGAAAAATTGAAAAATAAATTTCAACTTTGATGGCCTGCAAAATGAGAACGAAATTCATTCTCCAAATTTTATTGATTGCATCGTAAAGTTTAAAATTTCCTTTTTAAAATGCTTTTTTAAAAATTACGCTATCATTTTTTTTCTCGGAGTTATGACAATTTGAAGTGAGTAGTGCATTTTAAGGTGTTTTTTTTTAAAAGAAACCTGTATTCTGCCACTGGTATTAGCATTACCGTTTGTACTTTTGGTTTTTTGAAATAACTTTTTTTTTATAAAAATACTTTTTCTCAAATTTTTATTTAACAATTTAGACGTGTTAAGAAACATGGTGGAAATTATTTATTGCTTTAAATTAAATCAATACAGGAATACTTTATAAAAATTAAAAATATCGTTTGTATTTTATCGATTAGAATTGAAAAAATAAATAAAGTAAAACAAATTTGTTTTTTAAAGTATTCCTGTATTGATTTAATTTAAAGCAATAAATAATTTCCACAATGTTTTTTAACACGTCTAAATTGTTAAACAAAAATTTGAGAAAAAGTATTTTTATAAAAAAAAAGTTATTTCAAAAAACCAAAAGTACAAACGGTAATACTAATACCAGGGGCAGAATACAGATTTCTTTTAGCAAAAACACCTTGAAATGCACTACTCACTTCAAATTGTCATAACTCCGAGAAAAAAAATGATAGCGTAATTTTTAAAAAAGCATTTTAAAAAGGAAATTTTAAACTTTACGATGCAATCAATAAAATTTGGAGAATGAATTTCGTTCTCATTTTGCAGGCCATCAAAGTTGAAATTTATTTTTCAATTTTTCAAGGTCTATTTTAAATTAGCGCCGTTTGTAGTAAAATCGTCGCAGAGAAACGAGCCTTGAAGCATTCGAAAGCTAAAGGTTCAAGATTTAAAAGGCTTTTTTAAACATCGGGCTGCGATCATTTTTCACAAAGATACATCAAATGGCGTAAAACCAAGTTAAGTCAAAAAAATCAAAAGTACGCAAACTTTCGCACGCTACTGTATATAAAAAAATAAATAAAAAATGCATAAATATAAAAAATTAATAAAAATCTACATGCATATAAAAAAAAATAAAGTACCTACATAAAATACATAAATATTAAAAAACATAGCTTCCTCTATGAGGAAGCAAAAATTAATAAATAAACACAATAACGCAATAATGAGAGAAGAAGAATGCAATAAATGAGAAATTTGCAAACAACGTCGTAGGGATGCTTTGCACTCTCGGAACCTGATAAAGCAATAACGTGAAGCGTCTCTCTCTCTCTCTCTCTCTCTCTCTCTCTCTCTCTCTCCCTCCCTCTTCATGGGGCAATAATCTGGTTCACTACTTTCTTGCATCCTGGCATGCAAACGCGTGCACCTGCTCTCTGATAGTGCGTAACTCTCGGTAACTGGAAATATTGCGCAACGTCTTACACGCGCGTCGAGTGCCGTTCTCTGCGGTTTACGTCCGCCGGATAACGTGACCACCTTTTATTCCTACAATATAATAAAATAATATACACAAAATGTCTATGTGATATAGAGCGTAGCGATAACACTGTAGGACTTAATAAAATTATGACTGCTGCAAAAATAAACTGAGTTTATGCAACGTTGATAAACACGGTAGATAAAATGATGAATAGATCAGCATTCAATGCCAAACGTAAAGTGTTTCCTCAGAGGGCTGAATTAATAAATAAGCCCAAAGGCCAAATTTAAGCTGCCTTATCGAGCCCGTTAACGATAATTATCTAAATAAAAGTTGATAGTATATGCGCGTACGTGCCTACGTGCGGTCGGACCGTAAACGTTCGCCAAACACAACGTCCACTGATGTTAAATATTAAAGGATGAAATTTAAACCAATACCTCGAGTTAAATAACATTTTGTTCTTTTTAACTACCATGTGTGTCAAAATTTATTAAGGGGGGCAACTCGTGTAACGCGCTGAAAATTAGGTGATTTTTTGGAATTTTGTTTGAGGATATTATACGACCAATTCTTTTGAAAATTTCAGGGTATGTTATTGTAATATTGAATTATTAAAAAAATATTTTTTGACAGAAAAATAATATGTATTTTATAAATAATAATAATGTTAATCTGATGAAGTCGCTAGTCAGAGTGCAATGTAGCACTGCTTGTATTTATCTGAAACAAAAAAACCAAATTGATTTCTTTTTTGTAGGGTTTGCGTTATTAATTGAACCCATTGTTAAAGAAAATAATACAAAATTGTGAAAATGGCGACACATTTCGTGTTAATCGTGAAAAATTTTCGTGTTAATTATGCAATAAAAATAATTTGTTTAAACAATACAGTTGCAAATAAAGGTTCAATTTATGAGGAAAGTATTTATCTAAATGTATTCACAGGGAGAACTCAATCGGATGAATAGTTTTTGAGTTATCTTGCACGCCAATTTTAAAAAAGTAGTTTTAAGAAAAACGCGTTTATTTATAAAATATTTACATATTATTTTTCTGTCAAAAAATATTTTTTTAGTAGTTCAATATTACAATAACATACCCTGAAAATTTCAAAAGAATTGGTCGTATAATTTTCTTAAACAAAATTCCGAAAAATCACCTAATTTTTCAGCGCGTTACACAAGTTGCCCCCCTTAATATTAAAGAGTATAATACGACCGTTATGATATAGGTACAATCAAATTAAATTAGAATAAACGCCATTTACAGTCCAAGCTTGGATCTTACTGTTAGTAGCTAATACTATTTCTTGTGTAATACACATATTAATTTTTTCAATATGTATATCACACAAGAAATATTATTAGCTACTAACAATAAGATCCAAGCTTGGATCGTAAATGGCGTTTATTCTAATTCAAAATTTATTATTTTAACACAAAATAGTATCTTTTAACTCTATATTGATTTAGTTAAATTAACGAGTAACGACATATTGAATAGGAGCAGTGGCGACTTATAAGAATGATTAAACATGACTAAAATTGAGTATAATTTGACACTATAAATTTACAATGTTCGTTGACTTTTATCATGTCGAAACTGCGTCTTTGTTCGCGTTAAATGTCGCATCCGCTGTTCTAACGGTTGAGAGAAAATGAAAGAAGGGCATGCAGACCAGATTTTAATTAAATATCGGTGAACTCGAAATTGATCGGCTTCGATAAATTCGTTTTCATGAACCACCCCTGATAATCCCCTTGTTGTTCTTCCAGCCAGATGGACCCTGCCCTTGACGGACGTTCTGGCGGTGCGCTACGGCGACGACTGGATACCGGGTGTGAGCGTTAACAAGGAGAAACAGCCGACGCAGCCGACCTCGCCGGCCACGGTGTGCCCGACGAATTTCATCCTCCACTACGCCGTACGCGGGCCCAAGAACAAATGGCGGCATCACAGCGTGACGATGAGCCACACGGATCCCAGGCAGGTCGCCTCGTGGGTGAAAACCATTCGAAATTACCTCCTAGGTGAGTCGCCGAGATCGCGATCATCGCCGCCGTTCTAAATCCACCGCCACCGCGGTGCGTTTCACTTCGAAACCTCGAGCGAAGCGGCCGCCGCGGTAAACGTTGGCCGCGTAATAATTTTAGAATTGCGACGTATATATATATATATACGCGTTTGAGGAGGCGTGTATAAGATCATTGTCTGTAAATTACGAAACGACGTGCAGAGCATAAAGATTAAATAGAATCGTGAAATTGAGCGGAAGGCTCCGTGTTTAATATCGAAAAACATGTATACGCGGGCGGCACATGATATATAAAACGCGAGGCACCGAGGCTCCGTATCGAAGGCCGCAGGTAATTAACGCGGAGAATAATTAATGACGTGTCTGTAATTTTCTACATCCCGTGTACGGCGCTTAAGAAAATGCACATATGTGTATATTATATTAGCGATACGCGAAGCTGACGTTGTGTCTGCGCCGCGAGCAGCAACTTGAATCGTTTGCGTTTCTGCATAAACCTGATCTTTTCATTAGGCCTGTTTGTTTTAGCTAAACTTCTTGCACGGTTCATCTTTCCTCTCTTTTTCTCTTCGCGTTTGAGAGAAAAAGAGAAGAGATGAAGATAAACTGTGCACAAAATTCAGTTAACACGAGCAGGCCTATTGTGTGCCGATAAAGAGTGACGAATTTCCTCGCCGATCCTTGCTTGCTGAATGAAAAAGGCGCGTAAAAAAAGACACGAGGAAGACGGGCGAGTTTCTTTAAAATTCATCGATTGATCAGTCGCATTATGCGCAAATGCAGCTTTTACAGAGCAAAGTTATTGCCTTTGCGCATAACGCGATTGATCAAACGATGAATTAAAAAACTCGCTCGACACTTGATAAAACTTGATACCAAAAGGAATCAACATGAGTAATATGACGCATAAATTAATGAGAACTTGCTAGCTCCCGCGTCGTCGCTGATATCATTGCAATGCGGCACTGTGTAAGCATATTAACATAATATCTTCACTTATTGTCAGATAAAATGATGACACAAGCAAAACTCGGGCTTAAGAAGATACTAGGAAGGAATAAAGTCACGGATCTTGAAAATATGGGAAAAGTCTCGGTAATTAGAAAATTAAGAAAGATTAAAATCAAGATAAAATGCAAAATTACGCCGAATTAAAGAGATTATTTCTTATAACGTTTTCTACTGGGAAAACTAACGCAACACTGGTGCACACTGATTGTGAATACAATTTTGTTGTTAATTTCAATGTGAAAATTAGTTTACATATTTTCAGCGTTTAATGTTCTTCTGACAAAAATTTGTCAAATTAAACACAGTAGAACATTAAACACCGAAAATATGTGAACTAATTTTCACATTGTAACAATAAAATTGCACTCAAAATCAGTATGCACCGGTTGCACTAATTTTCACAGTAGAAAACGCTATTAAATGTCTTAGAATTGACTTAGATCCATACTTTCGAAAATAGAGATTACATGCTATAAAGTAAAAAATACTGAAAGCTTTATATATGATATTTCCTTTATGCGTGTGCGTGTAATAGAGATATATAAAGCTTTTAATTGCTTTGACATACATATCTTAATTTTATATTAAAAGATAAGTTAAAGATAAGATTTTAAGATAAGCTTTCAATTATTATATTGATTGCTGCATTAACAGAGCAAAACATTTCTACAATAAACAACTGCCGGGAC
Organism: Leptothorax acervorum; assembly: GCA_035220615.1. Taxonomy (NCBI): domain Eukaryota; kingdom Metazoa; phylum Arthropoda; class Insecta; order Hymenoptera; family Formicidae; genus Leptothorax; species Leptothorax acervorum. Next base: position 174,522 of record JASTWQ010000285.1, read on the forward strand.
TGCCTTTTCCATGAATATTTTTCCATCACAATTATAGCCGGATACATACGTAGTATGCAAAGTTTAGGCGGCCAGTTAACCCACTTAGAATAATCGACGTAAATCGCGATGGAACTATCATGAAAGGTCTGCGCCAGGAAAGTATACGCGGTGACCCTAAAACTTTAATAGCGCAGCGTATATATAGCCGACAAGTTAGTTGCGGTTGGCATGAAAGTTTTATCGCGGATCGGTTTGATTTCGCGGATTTCGATAGTTTCCGAATTAAATTGCCGTTTCGCTCACCGATTTCGTTATTTATATGTTTCAATAGCTTCTGAACTAAAGACCCCGTTGCTGTTGCTACACGCTTGTCGATCTCGCCAAGTACGAATTTCAAGACTTTCCAAAATGGAACGTCGCTGCCTATATTCTCTAAATTTCGCCATTCATGTGTTTCGGCAGTTTCTCCCATTTCGCTGTTTCTAGATTTCCCGCGAGTTAAATTGAATTGCTGCTCCGCTTAGGAGCGTCGCAAAACGAATTAAACGAGATATGCGATCTCTCGGCCCAATTGAGAGCGATGCTGTATATGTACGTTGGCTCCGATATAGAGAGAGAGAGAGAGAGGGAGAGAAAGCGAAAGAGAGAAAAAAGAGAGATAGAGAGCACAAATTTTAATGAATGTCGAGAGAACAGGGTGGGCGTGCTCTTAAACTACCCCTATCGACCATCGTCGCGAGTCAACAGCTAGTATTGATCTGGGGGTTTGCCGTGCTCATGTAATCGCTGTTTTCGCAAAAAAAAACCCTTGTTCGATTATCGACGTTGCATCGCGTGCTGTAAGCTGTAAAGGCAAATCGATCGGGCCACTTTACATGTTTAAAATCCTGCCTATACCTCCTCCGAGTCTCCATTTGACCCATTTTCGTTTTTAAACGGACGAAGTTGATTAAATCGTGATGAGGAAGGGAGGAAGTCGATTAAAAAAAAACTTTGTCCCGCGTTTTACTAATCTAACAATATCCGCTCTTTTTCTGTAAAAAAGAATAAACGGTTTTTTTTATCAACTAGTACGATAAGATACATGACTTTGCGGAAATATATTGATTAAAGTAATTTAAATCGACCGTGACTGGCAACATATAACGTCTTTCCGATATATGAACAATTGAAAAACTGTGAGCCGACTTGGTTTGTCGGATTGTCAGAAATATATTGCTTTTCACGTTTCTAAATTTTCTAATTTTCTTCAGTTTCTTCTCTTTAATTAGTTATTGCGTGATTTAAAAAAGAAATAAATTTGATTAAATCAAATAAGATTTAAAATTGGCAATAAAAGCCAGGCGCAGTAATTAGGGCGTAATTATTATCAAATAGACAAATTAATGGTGAGAATGGTGCTATATTAGCGGACGTTTCAACCCTTTCTTTGGCCATCCTCAGCGCAACATTAATAGATTGTAACTCATTGTCAGATTACATCGGTCGAAGTATAACGCAGTCAAACGATTAAAACAGCTGACGGATAATCACAAACTGTGTGATATGTATAGTCTCTCACAACATAAAAGCAAAGACGAATTTGATTAAAATTTTATTAAGTATCTAATTGAATTAATTATCTAAATAAATAAATTACCTAAATATAAATTTAATTATCTAAATTTAATCAAATTATATAAATTTGATTAAAATCTAATTATCTAAACTTCTAAAGGAATAGAATTCGGGAGATTAGAAGGCTAACGGGCGCAAAAAATTCTTAGAGTTAGAAGGGGAAAGCCGAATTTTTTTTTAATTTGCAGTCGATCGTTTCAGGTCTAACGTATCGGCCGCGAAAGGTGATGCTGTTCATCAATCCCATAGGCGGTAAGAAAAAAGGTGTCAAGATCTGGGAGAAGGATGTCCAGCCGCTCATGACCATCGCCGGCATCGAGACAAAGATGATGGTCACAGAACGTGCCGGCCACATTCGCGACGCTCTGCTCACGGCCGACTTGAGTGACCTACATGTGAGTCCTGTTCTTGCAAGGCTAACATTCTATTACTTTCATGTGGAGTACGGACTCAAACGCTCTAACTCGGCAAATAAATGCATTACACAAATCTGGAAAACTGTGTTTAAATGTTCAACAATTCTCAGATCACTATATTTATATTTATATTATTATTTTATATATTAGAATAATTATCTGTTTATTAATGTAGGATAATTTTATTCTAATTATTTATTAAAAATGTAAATCTATAGGTTTGGATGCGGTTGGTTTAAGTAATAAAAATATTATGTTTATATTACGTTTATATGCTAATTATATTGTTAAATCAGAAAATCGAATGTGAGTTTCTGAATATTTACGATATATTTAGAGCGTATCTAGAATCTCTCAATTACATATCTCTAGATAATTATCGAGATATTCCTTTACATAACAGCTATATTTTTTCCTTTATACGTGTATTTCTGAATATTTACGATATACATATTTAGAGCGTATCTAGAATCTCTCAATTACATATCTCTAGATAATTATCGAGATATTCCTTTACATAACAGATATATTTTTTCCTTTATATGCGTATAACAGCTAGCTTTATATAACCGATATACAAACATTTTTTAGTATATGTACATAAGTTTCTAAGATTGAAAATAGGACATAAAGCTATCCTCTTTAACTTTTCGCGTTTGACAGGCGGTGGTGTGCATTGGCGGCGATGGTACGTTCGCCGAGGCGTTCAACGGGCTAATTTTGAGGGCGGCGAAGGATCAGCAGATCGATCCCAATGACCCTGACGCCAGGCTGCCTGGTCCCGCCTTACCAGTCGGCGTTATACCCAGCGGTAGCACAGACACGGTCGCCTACAGCCTGCACGGCACCACTGACGTGCAGACTGCCGCCATACATATCATCTTCGGCGATTCGATCGGTCTAGACATCTCAGCGGTTCACAGCAATCGCACCTTGCTCAGGCTCTACGCCAGCGTGCTTAGCTATGGTTACCTAGGCGACGTGATCCGCGACAGCGAAAAGTTCCGCTGGATGGGACCCCGTAGATATGATTGGTCTGGTAAGGGATCCCCCAAGTCTTTCAATTTTTTAATTTAATGCGGAGGACCGAGGAGGACCTTTATTGAGCGAAGCTGATCAAGCCTAATTGTCCGACTCTCGAGTTGCATAATAATCTGACTAATCTATCTTGATCTATCAAATTTTGAATAAGTACGAAATTAAATAATCAAATACCAATTAATTTTCTGTATATATAAACAAACATATGTTTATATATATAATTGATGTAATTAGTAATAAAATATCTGTGTATAAATATGGATGGGATATTAGATTAATTAAATCTTTTCGTTCCCAGGATTTAAAAAGATATTAGCAAATAAGGGCTACGAGGGTGAGATCGAGCTGCTGTCGGACCCGTGTCATCCAGCGGGCAGCACAAGGTGCATGAAGAACTGTTTACGCTGCCTGCAGCACATGCACAACAGCGTCCCCGACGAGGAAATCTCCAGTAAGTATTAAAAAATGAAAGAAAATAGAAATTAATACATACTGCGCAATTATAAAACCAGCTAGAATTAAGTGAATAATGCTTTATATCTTCGTGTAGGATGGGTGACGGTCAGAGGGAAGTTCTTCATGGTGAACGGCGCGAACGTATCGTGCGCGTGTTCGAGGAGTCCCATGGGCTTCAGTCCTCACTGTCACGTAGGCGACGGCTGCGTGGACGTGATTCTAATTCGACACACATCCCTGATAAACAATATCAGATTATTGCTCAGGCTGTCCAGTAAACGAAAGACTCTGGTACGCGAGTGTCCCAACCATGTATTCGGATAATTATCGCCAATTATTCTTTTTTTTTTTTTTTTGCTAAACGCTTTAATGGCTATGTTTGCTATATCAATCACTGTTCACAGACATTTAGCACCTTCGCTGCCGTATATGTACCATGTGCGTCACCTGTGGTCTTAACAAGTCATTCTTTAAATGTCATTATTATGCACGACACCTGAGGAAGCATTGTAACGCTTTTAAAGTGGCAGCGGAGATGTTTAAATGCTCAGTTGTTTAATCAGTAGTTAAACATTTAATCATAATTACGGGAAATATACGAAACGAGGGGTCATCTCGAAAAATACAATAATTCACGTTTAGTCAATTATTAATTATTTATAAAATATATAATTCACGATATATTTAGACTATAATTGGACTGATCTTAAAAATTAAGGTGAAAATCACACGGGTTTGCAACTCTGTTGCAGTACGAGCTACCATTCGTCGAGGTCTACCGGGCGAGAGAATTTACATTCCGCGCCCTGCCGACGCTGCAATTCGAGAACGGGTTGAACGCTGCGGCCCGCTCGAGCTCACGGCTCAGCGTGTGGAACTGCGACGGCGAGGTGATCGACAGCACCAATGTGAAAATCAGGCAAGTAAATAACGGGCGATAGCGATCGCGTTATCGGTACGGAGTGTCCCGCGCCGCGTTAGTTTCTATTTTAACACCCCATTCGAATTTTTATCTTATCTAAAACCCGCGTATATGTATATGTGTGCTGCGCGCGTGCAATTTAGATATAATAGCTGTCCCTCCACGTGACACTCGTGCGACGCTAATCTTGTAATTACAGGGCGAAATGAAACATTCCGCCGGTTCGGCGCCTCTAAATTTGCACAGGAAACATCACCTCACGCTGTTAAATATTTGCACAGGGTACACTGCCAATTACTGAAGGTCTACACGAGACGGGCTCAGGACTCGGCCCGGGAGCCGACGTGCCTCAGCTGTTCCACGTGAACGAGCCGAATGAGGTCGTCGAACGGCTAGTCTTCAAGGCCGCGATCCCGCACCGCGACGCTTTCGAGGACACAAAGTTCCTTTGCCTTGCCCTATTATGAAATCAGGATGTCTTACGCCATAACATGGATTGATTAAAAATAAGTTCGTTCGTTCTTTTAACTCTTGCACTGATAGAAAGAGGAAACAATTTTTTTCATCTAACATTTCCAAGCGTATTCAACGCGGGAATTCATGCGTTGAATACGCTTTTCCACATTGCTCCCTGGATAAGTATTACTTTTAATTTTATTACTGGTAGATGAGTAAAACTTGTTTTCAAAAAATTGCTGTTAGAGTTTTACCTCGAATGAGAGCAAGCTCGACTCGTGGCTTCGAGTTAAATTGATAATTACTAATGTAATATATAATAATGAATAATGTTATACAAAATTCTTTTAACTCTAGAGAGGTGGCGTAAGTAAAATTCAAAATTTACTTGCTATTGCACCGGAAGGATTTTGATCTAAAATGTTGATTATACATCGACCGGAATCAGGTGATTACTGGGCACAGGTGATTGATTAAAGACCAACGCGCGAGCTTACATCATCTCGGTTTACGCCTGCGTATAATCCGTCTCGTGCGCAGAAATTATTTATAACTTCTTTATCATTGCATTTGACGACTGTTTGGCAATTGCGATGCGCTTTCCGAGAATATATTGAACATTCCATAATCTATCGGCGCGATGCAAACCGCAATGACGCTCAAATTAATTTTATACGCGCGTCGACGATATTTCCTACGCGAAACATTTACGCAAAAAAGACGTAATATATGTAATGCCTTCTGCGCGCTTCTCAATTCCAGTTTCGTGCTTATCGCGCGTGTATTTATTCGCTAAAAAACCGATCCAGAGACTGCATTTATCATGGTCTCCTCGCGATGCAGAAATCAACGACGACACTACTAAGCCGATCTTCTACGTTTTGTACTTAAAACGTTTTTATTATCGATGCCTACAAACTCGAAGCGACAAGTGATAAACGTGGCAATTATTGTTACTTAAATTAATATATATAAATATATATATTTATTGATTGTAAATTTATTTCAAATAATAAATTCGCAATCAATATCTAACGCAATTTCGTCGACATAATAAATTTAAGTGATAACTGATGATTATTGTGATGAAATTTAAAGCTTGGCTCGTAAAATCGATCCTCGAACGCGAAATGCGCATTTGACACCTTAAATTGTTTTTAATGTTTTCGGTAAACTTTTGTGGAAAGACAATCAAGATGCGAGGATGGTGCTTGAATTTTATGAACTTTAAGGTTTAAGATTTAAGTCAACGCAATTTAATAGCAATTAGCGAGCTTTTTTCTCTCTCTAATAGCTTCTATCTTTATTCGCGAAAGTTTAGATTATAGAGTATTTGTACATTAACTGTACAGCGAGAGAGCGTAATCTGGTAACAAGATGCGATTATTTGCGATTAAAACGCAAATGTTTATGCAAATGTACATACAGGATTCTTAATTACATTGTCAATGCTTCAGTGTTTTATAACTTTAATTGTCTTGGAAGGGATCAATTTTCCACAATTTATGGAATAAATTAAAATAATAATAATTTGCAAAATAAAGGCTACGTGCCATTTTTTGAGCTCTAGAATTGGAATATTGACACATAATTAAGAAATTATATATATTTTTATACATTTTAATAGGAAATTAATTATGAAAAGTATAATAATGAAAAATATTTTCAAATATTTATGATAAAAAGTATTCGGTTTCGCAACTTTTCGCTTGCTTTCCGTGTACTTGCATAAACATCCGCGGTCTGTTTATAACGCTTAAATCCCTGACAAATTCTCTCGATCGTCGTGCAAAGTGGAACACATTTGAGCGCGGTTTATACCGCAAATATCCTATTTTTAGTGCTCTAAGCAGGTGCTATTTTGCGTCGTGGGAAATTAGACATAGACAGGTTTCGCTACGCGTGTCAAAGTTTAATCGGCGGATTACGGACAGAATAAACGGCACTGTATATAAGCAGTCGCGTTCTATCGATGGCCAAGCCATAAAAAATTCATCAGGGGAGGAGCTATAACGCTCGCGATCGTCGCGTTCGCAGCTCGTAGAGAACTCGACGTCGCGTGGCTAGGGAACGATGCAATACACGATATATATTTTAGGGAAGATTACTTTGAAGTATATTTTTTGACGAAAGATTAGACTCCGTAGCGTGAGATTTAGATCGTATACGCAGGTTTGATTCGTTCCTTTAAATGATGACATATCATAGATTTGTATCGATCTATATAGAATTCGCAGCGGTGGAGATGCATATTTTTTTATTTGCGAGGCGTTATTCGCGCAATTGAGATGATGTCTTCTTAAAGGGCGGCTAAGACTTAACGCATTAACGAAATAGTGTCACCGAAGCAGCACATAGTGTATACGATATCGGAAAATTGTACAGAAATATATATACATATATAGATATATATATATATATACACATATATTTTTTTTTAATTGCGATGTATTTATATATATAGGAAATGGACGAGTACAGCGAATCAATGTGATGACCTATTGACCGGCGCGGCGGTAACATATATGTATTATTTTGATTCCTATAACTGGGAAGGTGCACCGAGCACACACGCGTGGCTGCACAGAATAAATAATATTAACTTTCTATGTATTATGTATCTTATTTTTACATACCCTTTCCTCCCACCTCATAATGCCGTATTTGTGTAGCAATAATGGATTATTTTCCTGACCAGGGAGATAAAATCATTTCAGCCATATAAGTATCAAGGTTTAAATTATTAAATAAAACAGATCTACTTAATCGATGAAATTGTTAAATAGATTGAAATGATGTCAACCGTATTAAAGCGTTATATTTTTATATACAAACAAGAGCAGTCTACAGACATGCGTGATGATTTATTACATTAGTGATATTGCGCATCACCTGTTTGGTGTTTAATAGATGGTGTTCAACAATTTGTACCTTTCCACTAATCCTTCACTTGCACTACTTTGTTTTCACTATCATCAGAATCGATGTAAAATCGTTCCCTCGTGGACGACATTAATCTGAACACTACCGGAATTACAGTCAAGATGGGATTCTTCTTTTGTAGACATCGTATCCAGGATAGCAAAGAGTCTTTTGTGGATGTGCCGGTAGCGCACATTGCGAAGTACGTGCCGTCGTTCTGTTCATGAACCGTAGATGGAAGAGCTACTTCTTTCTTATCCCAGAAAGGTATTCTAAGATCTGAAACGTCTGTAAAAAAAAAAAGAACAATATTTTTCTATTAAAAAGTCTGCTTGAATATTTAAATAGTTAGCATATAATTAAAGTATTCATATTATTATGATATAATATAATGTTAATAGTAATAATTATTTCAATAATAATTCATTACCATAATATAATATGATGGTAATATAATTATATGTGCAAGTACAGATCTAAATTAGTAAAATAGTAAGGGCCAGTTTTTCAATAGTTGCTTAACTTTAATCTTAGCTTAACTCACTCTTCGCCTTTTTCTAACTATCCCTTTTAGAAAAAGACGAAGAGTGAGTTTAGCTAAACTTCAGTTTAAACGACTATTAAAAAACTAGCCCTAAGTAATTAAGGATTATTTACCATCAATATTTTCGCGAACGTCCTTCCTCTCTTTAGCTGCTCCCCTCAGGACAAAATAATCTATAGATTGATCCGCAACCCAAACTGTATAAGGTCCTTCAACAAAAATCGGAGCATCAGGAGGCTGCCTTCGCAACAGCTCCTCTTGCAAGCTACTCATTGCGGACACGATCCACGTATTCTCGAGGGCATCCTCCACGTCATTCTTGGTCTCGAAGTCTGTGATTTTGGTCTGCACATCCACGCTGGATATCTTGCTCATCGCCAGCCTGGCAAGCACCCGCGGATCCTTGGGCGCCGGTCTCGGGCATGGCCAGGGATTCAGATTGGCGAACTTCGGCATCCAGTACATCATCCTCCAGAACTTCTTCAACGGCAGCCCGTGCCGGCCGAAGATGTTGAGCAGCATCTCCTGCGTCTCCACGTCCGGCATCACGCAGTTGTGCTCCATCTTGCAGAGCAGATCGATGGCGACGAACTGCTGCTTGGGATAGTGCATGAACAACGTCTGGAAGTAGTTGCGGGGAACGAACTTGCCCTTGGGCAGCACGTCCAGCAGGGACTTGTACACCGCCAGGTCACGGTTTACCCCGAACTCGTCCATGTACGTCAGGGCGACCTGAATGAACTCCACGTGGCCGCGTCTCATCTCGTTGTTGTTCTTGTATTGGCGCAGGATGTCAAGAAATGTCTCCCTCTCCTTGTTCTCGACGTTCGCGAAGGCGTGCAGCACGAGGGCCGACGGCTTGTCGGCCCTCTTATCGTCCTTGTCATCCTTCTTACACCGTTCCTGGCTGGTGTGAATAGCGCGGCTCAGCGGCCTGAACGACCGGCTCGTCGTAAGTACCTCGCGCAGCGGTTGCCTCAACAACGCGGTGACATTTGACGCGAGAACGTTCCGAATGATCTGCGAGAACATGTTGACAGACATACCTTCCTAGCACGTCATCTCCAGGGCGACGGATTAGAGTTTCGCTCGCGAAAATCTTGCGTCCGCGAGGTTATGTTATGATTGGTTATGATCCGCCGCGGCCGCGGATCCGTGGGGCCACCTAACCTCTCAGCTCTCTTTTCAATTCCCTCTTTCCACCTCTTTCGTATTGCGCGCCATAAGGTGCGCACTGCGCAACCGATGTGTTTCAGGCCCGCGATTCCGTTTTCTTATTTCAAAACCGAAGATGCTATATAGCATCTTATATAATACGGCTCTGTGATTTAGATAAATAAGGGGATGCACAGTGCTGTTAATGCATAAATACAGTTACAGTACTGTTTATTAAGCAAAAAATTCTCATCTTTCGTGGCGCTAGATTTTTATAGCACCAGTGACATTTACAACAAAAAGAAAATATAAATACTTTATTATTCGAGAAATAATTAAATTTTTCGCGAAAGTGACGGAATGTCTCGAAAATTTTGGAGAAACCATAATATATTTAAGAAAAAGAAAGAAATTTCTTTAATTATTAGAAACAGAAAAGACAGACATTATTGAATTTAGTACAATATATATATAAAGTATGCATCAGAGTTTATTATTAATATACATAGTCGACTAATAGTTAACATCAATAGTTAATAGTTAATATAATAACTAATAGTGCTACACAGAAAAAATTTATTTTGTATTCTCAACTCATGTTATGTATAAAATTAAAATTTTTTTATAGAATTTTTAAAACATTTAATCAATAACATATGTAATATTGCGAATAACCAATTATAAATTGTGAGTACAACAATAGAGTAATGAATATAAAATGTAGTCCGTAAAAATAAAAATAACTATCAATATTACACAGAAACCAAAAAACTGCTTATGCTCAGTCCTTTTTGATTTTATGCAAAAAAAAAAGAAAATCACTATTGTTACAAAATGCTTTATAAAATATATCAAAAGAAAATAAGATGTAGATAATATATGAGAGAAAAAAACGTATCGCTCTGTTTCATATAAAATTATTTTAGAAAATACAATACGTTAATACTTTCCACATTTTAACGAAGTTTAATCTATCGTTCCAAGCCTAAATTGTGCAGTAGTCGTTCGGAGCAACGATGCATCGCCGTGGAGGTTAACTTGATGCATTCACGTATGAATAGCTCAGCGTTGTACATTGTTGCAATTTTCTTCCAAGTGGGCGAACCATGACATTTGCAGTACAAATGTCTATTATTACAATTAGTGCTGAAATATATATATATATTTTTTATTTTTATTTCACACATTTTATTTTCGATGACATTATGTATCTTTTACACAATTCGATGAAATAAATAAAAATCGCTCCTGTTCTATTAGATATTTTTTAATACTCTTGTTTTTCTCCCCCCTTTCTCTCTTCCTACATATGCACACGCGCGCGCACGAACAGTTTTTAAGATAGATTAATCTATGTTTAATACTAACATAATATCTATTATTTTATTATAATATTACACGCTAAAAAACGACCTTTTTAACATTCTTGTAAAATTACAAATACATATATACATATATCTATTAATCTCCATTTTTTTCTAAATATTATTTTATTTATATATATAATATATGATATTCAATGATTCAATGAAATTTTATTAAAGTAGCTAAATTTGTTAAGTTATTCCCACCCTACAAGTTACAAATTAAATAATAAAAAACCCAGATAGCACAGTGACGTCAATTGCCGTAATATTGCCGTCTTAGTGACGGAAACTTGACGTGTTGCCGTCACTTTGACGGCATTATTACGGCATTATTACGGCATTATGCCGTCATTTGATGTCCTGTGCTATCTGGGAATAAGAAGTAACAAAAATAGAGAAATAGCATTTCGTTAGAAGTTACAGTCTCTTCGCAAATCCAAGTAAATCTACCACAGAACAAAAAAACGACTCTCAGGAATTATTTTAGAATACGAATTATACTTTAAAATAAGTATTCTCTTGATAATATAGAAGCACTGAAATGTCGCATTTGTACCTATATATAACTGTTCAAATTAAAAATTAAAAATTGAATTCATTGCAATTTTGAATTGAAAAAATAATCAATGATAAACAAAGAAATCAAGTAAAATAAAGGAGTTAAAGGGGGAGAAAAGAAAAAGAATAAAAATTTTTATAATTAACGATTAGGTTAAAGAAAAAGAATACCTATATTGTTCTTTACTTACCATGAGTTGTTTTCAGGGGACACTGCAGGCCAATCCTTGCGTGTAGTAATATAGTTAGAATGGCTGTTAATCAATCGGTAGATCTTATCGAAGTATTCTAGTCTCGGCATGGACTGATCTATACTTTGGGCGCCATCGAGCAAGTGCTTGTACATAGTGCCGTAGGGCGTCCTGCTAATTACAACATTCAGGGAGGACAGGGTCTTCAGCTGGACATGGCGGACTGCTTTATAGTCGTCCAGCATGTTACTTTCCATCATCGTGCTGTGCTTCATCATGGCGAGGATGACGGTCAGACAAAGAATAGCAATATTCCTGGGAGACGTTTTTGCATACGTCACGGCGATTTGCAACGCCTCGGCGGCAATGCGCATTATGTTCTCGTATGCCATCATCACGTTGAGCCAACCAAAATGATGTGAGAATATAAACGTCATTTCGAATATCCATATCGCGTGCTCCCACGAGCATGGCATGCAATGCAATATTATGTGACGTATAAAAGCCTCTCGATCGAGATTGAAGGATTGCACATAACTACGTAACTTGGGATGGCATTGAGGATCCGTGCGCAGTCGTTGATGCACAAATAAGCAACGTCTCTCGTATTGCTGGATTATGTGCAGTATGTTGATCTCCGCAGGCAATAGCATATTCAGCTCAAGCGGCTCCACGCCGCAACTATTGTACAAGTCTATTCTAGCACTCTTCTCTGGGACTCTACGCATTTTGCGTAAACGTGACATTATTTTATATATGTCACTTATTCGTGTGAAAATCTTGTCTCTTGAAGAAGATGTGTCGTATCTCCTTGACAGAGATGCCGTCTTAATCAATGCTATTGTTAGCAGTACAAAATTAGTTCTGGATGTGCAAAGATCTCTTTCCAAGATACTGTACATGTGTGATAACATAACATATATGGTGTCACCAAAGTAACTACCAGCCAAGTAGGTAATATAAAGTTCGTTCATTATAATGTCCGCATTTATCATCTATAAACAAATTTAGAAGAAATTAAAATAATATTTTAAAAAATAAAAATGCTAATTTTTCTTACAACATTATACATCACCTGATACTCTAACGTACTCTCCAGAAAATTAGTCAAACGTGTACACCATCCCATGCGCTGCTTGAAAACTATATCCTTCAATATGTACAACAGTATGTTGTAATTATCCTTATTCAGGCTGTAATATGATCGTATTAAATCCAAATTACCATTCATCCCTTCATCAAACATAAGTCTAGGGACTCTCTCATAGTCAGGACTTATCTCATACATCACGAGTTCGCTTAAAACCTTCTTCGGGTTTAACAGAATAAAGATCAAGAATATACGGAATTTTTGGGGTGTCAAATCATTCGAAATTCCCTCTCGGAATTCCTTGAAGCATCTTTCATTATACAGATATTTTAATGGATTGTTGTCGTCAAAGTGCCGCTCCACATAATTTTGTACAATAGAATGCATGTTCTTCTTCGTTTGCCGAATCAATATTTTTAATACCGACATGTACAACTGATACTTCTCTGCATCAGTATAATGCAGACATGCGAATGCATAATGGAGATATTCGAGTACAACGTCGCAATCGTTAACATCCAATAATACCAGCCTCTCGTTGATAAAATCCAATGTAGACAGATCCCATTCCTTATAGCGTTTAATCAACTCTTTCATCCCATACAGTCTGTTATTACCGATGTTTCGACAGAGTTCTGGAAGAGTTAATATCGAAGGTTCGTTAGACATCCTTGGATTTACAAACCGACGTCTAATTCGTTCCAGGCAGTGGAACAGATCCTCATTTGTCACTAAAAATTCGTTCTGCCTCATGAATTTTACGAAGTAGTGGCATTGCATAACGACAGCGTGCTGCAGTAAGAACGTAGTGTTTGCATCATCAACATCGATATTCATCCAGAACATGGACTCGAAGTGCGTGTCGTTAATCTGTTTCAGAAGTAAAGTGGCCAGTTGCTGATCAAATCTTGTCACAATGGACTTTACTTCGTTGACAGGAACAATATGATGATAATTCATATGTTCATTGAAGTTGCCGTACGTAAGCGTGAACGATGTCGCTAGATTATGGTTTTCTGAATAACTTTCAATTTTGCTATGCATGCACTTTCTGATATAGTAAAGCATGTCCTTCACTAAAATACTACGTCGCAAGGACTTTTCCTCCATAGATAAATTATGGGGAGTAACAAACGTGGGGCTGACAAGCAAGCAACAAAAAATTTCAAAATACATTATTAATTCGTTGATGCGTCCAGCCACATTTTGTTCTGACAGAGTGCCTAAGTGCAGCCATAGGCATTTATTATAAATCTTGTAGATTAAGAGGAAAATAAGGCGTATGGCTGAATTGGCTCGTGAAAATTTCAGCTCGTCTATGTGTTCGATTATTATCTCCAAAATCTCCACACACAAGTCCAATGGTACATGCGCCAGTGATTCAACCAGTAAGTCTTCGCTTTTCGAGTGCCATATTATCTATATTTGTTACGTAAGTAAGATACAAAAATTACATAAGTAAAATATATTAATAATTATAAAAAAAATTATAATAAATAGTCTACATTTATTGCTACATTCACCCCTTGTATTAGTATTTAAAAAGGCGCGGAAAAAATATATTGATTTAATTAAGTTAATACTCAAAATAAACGAAAAATACATTATAATTCGATTATCTTGCAGGAAATCATATGGAGCTGAATGATAAAATAAAAAGAGATCTATTTCGTAATAAAATATTAATGTCTTATGTGCTATAATAATTAAAACAAAATACAATAAAAATATAATACTTCAAGCACTTCTCAGCATATCAACACCGACACCAACACTAAAAAACCTACACAACTACGCTCCACACACATATTAAATTTAAAAAAAGAAAGAAATCAAATATAATATCGAAAGATAGTCAGGTTCAATATAACTGCAGTGCAACCAAAATTAATGTTACTTATTAATTATTAAAATAACCCCTATTTATATATCTATGATTATTACTATAATATATAAATTACCTGTAAAAAGAGATAACGTGAAAGAACAGGCTCTGAAGCGAAATGGTCGTAGTTCATGTCCATCTTGAGAAGGTTCTGCGAGGAAAAATCCGTATTCACAAGTAAAAAATTGTAACATTTGGCGGATATTGGAATGGTACGTCTCGATTCGATATTGGTGTCTTCCACGAATATCTTAACGTTGTACATCTTAAATTTTGGATTGTCTTTGAAGAACGTGGTAATGATGTCTATAACTTCATCAATGAAACGCGAGGTCTCCTCCGAACATCGGCACAAGAGACGTTTCAATGATCCATAGGTTTGCTGTTGTAGTGATACAAGATCTACCATTTGTTTTGTAAACTGATATAAAATTTCACCCATCTTGAGCTAAAACATGATAAAATAATTTTAAAAAGATTTTATACATAGTAGATAATTTTAAATATAATAAAATATATAAATAGCATTTACGTAAAATATATTAATTATAATACAACAAATGTGTAATCTTAAAAAATAAATAATTAATAATAAAATATAAGATGTGAAATACATATATGGAAGTGTATGTAACAACATTAAACGTAACGCATGTTCTTCTTTTTAATTATATACTTCTATAGATTGCATTAAAGTAATAATCATCTAAAAAACACAATTTAAAAAATAAAATTCTATTTAGAACAACATATAATTCCATGTGTTATATGCGTTTTGAGAAAATCTCCTGTCCTGTCTATAATCACATTACAATGCAGAACTAAAAACCACGGAAATAGCGCTTGGGTCCTTATTGCACATACCTATAGATAACTGCGTCCAATTTTGGCTCACCGAAAGATTCTTCCTTTAAGGGTTCTTTGTTATTCAAAATTTCTCATCTTCGTGTATCTCCCTCGGAATTCCTTATCGTTGAAACATACCGGTAAACCGATAATTGGTGAATTGCTTATGTCATTACTGTTTAATTGAAACGCGTCGTCATCATCGCCGGTCGGCGTGACATCGATTTTTGTTGTTATTATTCGAACGGGACTATAGTATGTACGCGTCTAGTTACTGGTAAATAGACAGCAGCAATGTTGTTGCTGATCAAAGATTGGAACACCACAGGCAGCCGCCGCGCCGCCGGAATCGTGTCGCGCTCTGGATAATCTGTTCGCCGCAACGGACGTCGAATTTTAAAGTTAGAAATATGCCGATGTTTTTAATTGTTCGTTGCGAACGTTCAATTTTACTAATCCGGCGATATTGTCGATAATGTTGTCTCGTGCCTGTTTGCGTCATATATTTTAAAAATACATATGACTCTGACGAGACGGTATATATATAATTCTCGACCTTGAAAAAGATTTATGATCTCCCTCAACTTTTTAAATCTGCTTATTAGCTGATAATAAAAGCCGAACATTGAATTTTATTCATAATAATTGGAACTCGGTGTATCAGCCAGCTCATAATAAATTCTGTTACCTGTTCTTTATGTAGAAATATATGTAAATATAGGAAAAAAGTAGATATTATATTTAAATTTGGATACAGCTTAGGGGAAGGTTGCCTATATTGGACCAGTTTTCAATTTTTTTTTTATAACTTGCAAGAACCTAATAATAATGGATCGACAACTGATTGAGATTTATCTTTGATCTGTTTGAGATATTCTCTATTTTTTTCAGATTTTTTGCATAACAATTTCTACTGCGAATAAGTCTTTTTTAAAACCTCTGCAAATGGTACAATTTTGGCAACCAATTGCTTAAATTGTACCACGGGGTTTCCCAAATTGTACCATGTTTCCTTTATCGTACCGATATGATTTAATTAAAAATTGTGAAAGGATAAAAATATAACACAAACAATTTAAGTAAATACGTGTTTAATTGTAATCACAGTTTGTATAAAAAACTAAAAAAAATATTTCTAATTAAAAAAATAAACATTAAAATTACAAAAATAAAATAATATTTTTAATAATGTTTTTAAGAACTCAACCAAGAAATTAATTGAAATCACAGTTTGGATAAACTAAAAAAAAAATATTTTTTAATTAAAAAAATAAATAAACTACAAAAATAAAATATTTTTGTTTTTAAAACTAATTGTAAGAAATAAACAGTTGTTAAATAAAAATCTGTATTTTAATTTAAAAAAATATAAATATATAGGTAACACAAAAGAAAACAAATCTGATATAGACGTTAGGAGCAAGAGTCACATATGTAGTCTTTTTTAGAAATATATAATGTTAGCACAAGACACGTGTACCCACTTTTGACACTTTAAATTGTACCCTATAATTTCTAAATTGTACCGGTACAATATAGGCAACAATAGGTGGTACGATTTAAGAGACTAGGCGCGTATTTGAAATTATGATAGTGAAGTATACACAGAAAGAGGTTATGTCCAAACTATGCCATGCAAATATGTCAATTTTAATGTAGTATAAAAATGACAAGCAGATAAATTAATACACCTATTGAAACTTTCTAAATTCCTTATGTAAAAGTGGGTAAAACTTACTGCAAAAACTATAAAAACCTTTACTTGCTTTTTTTAACCAGACGCTTTCGTGCATAAACATCAACTTTCGTCTACCAACTGTACGGCGTTAGAAGAACCTTGCATAATACACAGATGGTGCTAGGCCTTCGGATTATATGAAATATAGGAATGGTACAATTTAGGAGCCGGTACAATATCGCCGACCTTACCCTATTTAAAATGCAACAAAGAATGGATCTAAAATCGATGAATGTACAGAAACTAGAGCACAGTAGCACACTGGCAATCCTTTTGGTAGCTCAAAAAATTAATTGATTCAAACATTTCAGATATTTTATATCTATTTTAGAAATGTAGAATTATTAGGGAGTTTTTGCAATACTATGTCTTTTAGATACGGTAAACGCTAAATTCACGTTATTCATGTTATCGCGTGGAAAGATCAAACTGGCGCACGCAGAGAAAAAAGAAGAAAAAATGCAAAAGACGGTAAGTATTGCAAAAACTCCCTATTATCTACCGAAATCGCAACAGAGATTCTAAAAATATAGGCTGCAGAATTTATATATAATATATTACAAACTATTTTATATATACCACGTCGTGTACTAATCTTTACTTCGTAAAAATTGTTTATATATATTACATTTTATACATAATATATATATTTTTAAATATTTAATTATTTACGCGAGTAATTGTACTAATCGTACATAACGTAAGTTTTTCCGTGTGATTAAATTTGTATTATCTGATATTACATATCGCTCGCAAATTAATGCGCTGTAACAACAATCAACAAAAAAATTATTTAGTTTGGTGCGTCAATTAATTCCTGGATATATTAATTATTATTTTTTATAATATTTTTTAAATTATTTAATATGGAGCTTTTCTCCTAGATTTAAGATTTGCAAGAACTCGAGCTATCTCTTTCCATATTGCCCAATTATATCACAATTTTTCAAAACAGAAGTATTAAAATATAAATTAATAAGAGATCAATTGGAGTTATTGTTTCTAAGGTTGCAACATAACATTCCTATTGTAAAGATAAAGAATTTTTTTTAGGGAAATTAATTAGATAATTAATTTTATTATAATCGTTATCATACTTCGGTTCAAATAATAAAGAAATTGAAGTGTGATTAAGAAGAAGGATTTGATGGAAATAATGTTTACCTACATCCTGAATAAAATTTTTTTATATTTTATTTTTAATCTCATGTGTATTTTATTAGTCAGTCTAATGATATGCGCGATACATACATACATATAATATATACATTTTTAAGTATATAAGGTAGAATCAGGTTATTCGATTTTCACTCGAACGATTTTCTCGTGGTAGCGGGAAACTGTCGAATATTAATTAGTTGTTTTGTATAATTAAGCAATTTTTTATTGTTTTTATTTTCTTACATATTTGTCTCGACAAATGCACAATTATTACTAAAATATTATATTTAATATACATGTATAAATAATCTACTATAAATAGTTAATATCTATAATAGTATACCTATACAGAAAAAATTTATTTTTTATTCTTAACTGTTATGTAAATAAAAGAATTATAGAAGTTTTAAAACGTTTAATTAGTTACACGTAATTTCGTGAATAACTAATTAAATTGCAGGCGCACCAATAGAGTAATCAATATAAAACATATTCCGTAAAAAACAATTATCAATGTTACACAGAAGCTGAAAAGTACTTATACTCAATATTTTTTGGTTTATGCAAAGAAGGAAAATGATCATCATGTAAAATGCCTTATAAAATATATCAATACAGAAGAAAATAAAATCTATACTGAAATACCGAGAAAAAAAACATCAGCACCGTTCTGTTTCATATAAAATTATCTTAGAAAATGCGATAGGTAAATACTTTGTTTATACTTTATCTCAAAGCTAATCTATCATTCCAAAGAACCGAATCATACTTATAATTTTTTATTTAGACACGAAAGACATAACGTAATTCTTTAGATTTCCAAAAAATATCAGTATTCGCAAACAGTGGCTCGATGCTTGTGGAAAGAATGGAATATAATAATTGAATCGTGTATAACTTGACATAATTTATTGAAATAATATATTAGTGATTATAATAATACATAGACTAATATATACTACATATACAGAAAGAAGTAGTTAAATTTAACGAAAATATGCAGTAGGTACATTTATTAAATTTTTGTGAAAATTGTTTCATGATGGAATGAACAAAATCGCATTCAAAAAATGTAGTAAGCGGGCAATTATAGCGATAAAAGGGCACTCCGTTCCATCAAGAGTGTTAAATTTAAAAAGTAAAAGAAGAATAATAATTTTAGGAACTGAAAGAAACATATACATTCATACATAATAAAAAAAATAAAATATTGTGTCCTATTTCAAGTGATTTCCAAATTTTTAAATATATGCTTGCGATTTTACATGTAAGTAAAAATAAGTAAATAATTTTTTATATTCTATCAGGATCAAGCTGAAGTAATGGTTGACTGATTGCGTGTAGAATTGATTTGCGTATAGAATTGACTTCCCTCATGCTTTGACAGTAAAAAAACGATTTTATACAATCTATCAGGTCTAGTACACATTCTAACAATAAGCGGAATACTTTCGAATATCATTATAATCCCTATTTCCTTATCAGCATAGTAAATGTCATCCTCACTATAATCATCCTCATAAACATTGCAACTGTAACAAATTGAAAGCCATATACTATTATTACAGTTTTCTGTTTTTCAATCGCAAAAAGAAAAACAACACAATTGTTTCATGATAAGTAAATGTAGCACACACGTACATCAACCCATCAACGTTCAGTTTTCGTAAACTATTGCACTCAGCGGGGGCATTAATACCTCGCGATGTAATACCATTGCCCATTATATCTAGTTTTTCCAAGTCTGGACACGAATTTCTCAATTGTATCATAACTATCTCTATGTTTAAACCTAACGTCTAATTTAAACCTAATAAAAACGTATTTTAAATTTAAGTTACGAATCCGGCGATTGTTTCGCAGTATTTTGCAAAGAGGTTCAGCTGTTATACGTGTCCAACTAAGGTTTAAATTCTCTAGAAATTCTAATCTTTCGAGATACAAAAATCCATTGACCGCTCTCATTTGATCACAATAACTGAGACCCAATTAAAAAAAATATATACATACTATTATATAAAATTTATCTGTAATTTTAACATGTACAATGTTATAAGTACGTATATACCTTTCAAATTTTTGCAGATCGTTGAAATTTTAAACAGGGCAAAGGTATCGACTGCAAATCGGCAACTACTTAATCGTAAGTGCGTTAAACGCTTGCCGCAAATGTTGAGCAATTTTACAAAATACGACACAGAAATGTTGCTTGATATATGTAAGATCCAACTGTTGTACATTTTTGTATATGGAGCCGGCAAGGAAACATATAATATTATAAATATAAGGGCGATCCGTATCTCGTAAATTCAAACATTGTAGAATGAATGAATAATCCTGTGTAATAATAAAGAGGCGCCTATTTACTTTGCTCACTTGGTACAACGTTTTTTCATCTAAGTTTTTAAATATTTCTAATATTATTTCATCCTGCAAAAATAAAATATAAAATTTTAATACATGGGATTGTATTAT
Organism: Leptothorax acervorum; assembly: GCA_035220615.1. Taxonomy (NCBI): domain Eukaryota; kingdom Metazoa; phylum Arthropoda; class Insecta; order Hymenoptera; family Formicidae; genus Leptothorax; species Leptothorax acervorum. The sequence goes on from JASTWQ010000285.1 coordinate 195,344, forward strand.
AATAAATATTATTACAAGAAATAACTTCTTCGAATTATTTACAGGAAGCGCAGAAAAATCACAACGTGGTTGCTTCTTGCAATCATCCGAAGAGAGTGTGATATCTTTTATAAACTTTTCATTTTTATCATCTTCCTTATAATTTGAATGATCTCCTAATAAATAATGATTATCCTTATATTCCTGCTTAGAAGATGTCATATTTTTCTCCCAAGATACTTTTCTGTGTTTGAGCTTGCTCTTGTAAAAATTTTTTGTTATATCGCTACGAATAACACTGGAACAAATTTATTTTAATTAAGAGAATTAATTAATAAGATTGAATATTACTTAATATTACTTAATATCGACGATATAATAGAATATCTTTTATAAATAATGCAATATTTATAATTTATAGTAAAGTTCTTTCGCAGATCAAATATAACCAAATGTGTATTTTCATAATCAAGTGTTAAATTTTGTTGAACCTCCCGATGGCAAGGATATTTGCAGTTAATGCTTTTTAATATACCTATAAGTTAAACTCTGTTTAGGATTTTTAGGAAGGATCAATTTTTATGTACCAATCAGTTTCACAGCATCTAGCTGTGTAAGTTCCATAAGCTGTATGTAAATTTTAGTTTGAGTATTTGGTTTTAAAGTTACAAGGCTGTAAAAAGTTGGAGAAAGAGAGAGAGAGAGAGAGAGAGAGAGAGAGAGAGAGAGAGAGAGAGAGAGAGAGAGAGAGAGAAAATATTCGCGATATCGAAGGTACAATCTAAGGTCATCCAGTCCATAATAGAAACCATCATCGATCATCAAAATCTTAAGCCCAAAAAGTTACGTTTCCAGGATTATATGCTTTTGTACTAGATATTATATTTTTCGATGATATTTTACAATTCGAGATTTTTTAAGCTAACTATTATTTCAAATATTTTCAAAATTTTATCCAGCCAATAAAATATATAATTGTACAATATTTTACTTAAAATGATCTTAAGTCAACAGCTAGCACATCATGCAAGTTTGCACGAAAAATCGCGTCGTGTGCCGTTAGTTTTAAATAAGATTGGATAAGAGTACCTCCAGTATTTACTGTTCCAATACTATAGCTCGAATCATGACAAACGCTGTTCGGCATCTGAATGATAATGACACTTTCTTGTATTATAACTTAATTAAGAAATAAATATCTAAGTACCTTGTTTTAATTCACCCTGGATGAAATATAATATAAAATCTTCGTCGATGAGTAAAACGTATCATAGACCGTGCAGCTCGACAGGTAGCGAAACAATGTAGGTATGTACATACGAGAGCACAAGGACTTGAAGGACGAAGCATATAGTGCCAAGGTCTTGGTGGGGAAGGAGATTTGATGTTTACCTTCCCCCAGCGCTATTTGTGCTGCTGCTTGTCGCTATTACATTTTAATGTATTATTTATTTCGTACTCTTTTGGTAAAGTAAACACAAAGAAAATAAAGTAACACATAATATAATTTAAATAAATAGATCAAGCTCGTAATATGTTTCACACATAAAATCGATATGCTCGTCGTATTTTCCAAGTTTCTTAAATAAAATTTTACTTATACTTCAAATTTAATAACTAATTTTAAAATAAATTTAAAGATAATTAAATAAAATTAAAGTAATTATTTATATACTTTTGTGTTTATTATATTAAACGCCGTTAATGTTTCTTATCTTGCAATAAGAGCTCTTGCTATAACGAGCGTAAAGCCTGTGATTGGCCAAAATTCTGTATGCCATACGCCGGTAGGTCGTGTATATTTTTATATATTTATACCTATGTTTTTATATAAAAAATTTTTTACCGGGCACGCATAAATTATGCAGTAGTGTAGCTTGAAGTATAAAGGCCATCACACACAAAATGCATAGCGTATAAGCATAAGTAAGAATAGCATAAGGCCGCTGAACCAATGAGCATCTTAGGTAAATTAATATGACGTCTTTATGCTGAATGCCCATTGGTCCAGCGGCCTTATGCTACGCTTATGCTATGCTATGCATTTTGTGTGCTATAGCCCTAACGATGCATCGCCGTGGTGGATAACCTGATGCATTCACGTATGAACAAATGTATGTTGTACAGACGGCGCCAATAATGCCTTCCCGGCTGCGTTCTGAAAATCTATAGTTTACGTTACGTATACTGTAGATTTTCAGTACTGGCCTGTCTTCAGATGGGAAAGCTTTAATGATGCCGTCTGTACATATACTAACATACCTAGCAAAATTGTGAACTAAAAAGCGTAAAAAATAACGTTAAAAAGCTAAATTATTCTTGTGACATACAGCGTTATTTTCGGTTTAGTGCAGTGCTTTTTATGTTCTTTATTTAGTGTTTTTTATATGTAAAATAATTGTTGTTAAAATATACCGAAAAGTCCCATTTTGTTACAATTTAATATGTAAAAGCAAACATTTATTTCAATTCGGTAGCTGTAAAACAGCTTGTTTTCGTCCTTTAGGCACAATTTAATTCGACATATGTTATAGATTACCCGAAACAAAAGGAAAGTTTTCGGTATATTTTACAAGTTTATTCTATCGATTACAAACGTTGTCTTATTGAAAGAACATTTTTATTCTATTGTCGCGAGAATTTTTATGATATTTTTTCCGCCTTTAATGTTATCAAGCCAAGATGGCTGCAGTGAGTGAACCGAAGCCTTAACATGTCTTTGCAATAAAAAATACTTTGTATTATCCTAAGTAGCAGGATGACCAAATAATATATTAAAGACGCATTAATGACGTTACCAACAATAATAATATGTCATTAATACATTATTCATCTTGAGAATATCGTGTGCTATTAAAGTACATATTAGAGTATATAGGTATGTGCTGAATTACTGCAATAAAAAAGAAAGAAAGACAAAAAGAAGAGAGTCAAAGAATTTATAGCTGTTAATACTTTGCACAAATGTATTTATTTCAAGACAAATTAAAATATTGATGTCATAGAGAAAGACTCATGTCAAATGGTTCTTCAAAGATAATAAAGAACATGTAAATTAAATCAATACAAAGGAAATAGCCATACGGTCCAAGCTTGGATCTTAGGCAGCTTAATATAATTATTTTCTATATGTATTAATACGCGTATTTTCCAACATATTAAACTGCGCGCCGATTATTTGTCGGACTTAAAACACAGCCATTGTTGGAACACTAGAAATCCCCTCTCCCTTCCCTAATTAAATCGATATCGATTTAATATTAAAATCACTGTAAAAACTTATTGCAAAAAATATTACCCTGGGTATGGCTATTTCCTTTGTATTGATTTATATCTTAACGGTCTTAACATATAATGTAAATTAAAATTGAATAAAATAACATATGTTACTTAAAAAGAAAAATGCATTTATTTATAATTTTAATACGTACTAACCTTACAATACATATACATATAAACTTATTTTTGTATTATAAATAACGCAGCTTAAGAAAAAATTTATGTCAATCTTATAGGTATATAGGTACTAGTTTCATATCGTAAACTACTTAAAATCGTATTAAGTTTTAAGGTACTGTAAAAGGGTCGTTTTATTGACATATTTTATAATAAATTTTAATGGCGATTTCAATGTGCACGCGGCGTCTTTTTGAGATCATTTTTTTAAGATATTGTTTTACCTTCTTTTAAAATCTTAAATTTTTACCTATAATAATAAACAAAAATAAAGAATTAAGGCTCCTGGATACTCGCCGGGAACATGTTAGATTGTGACGTGAGAAATGACACGCTATGAAAATTCTTTATCCAAATATCTTTTTATTTAAAAATGGCACGCACACACAAGAATTATCAGCGCGTCATTTCTCGCCTCTGACGACAGATCTCATATGACCGCGGCAAAATCCTAAGAGCTTTAAAGAAATTTATGATTATATTTATTCGTATTCATAGATGGACACATGTGTAGAATATTTTTCCTTCGATATGTTATCAAGCCTTGGACAACGAATTCGTTAGGTTAAGCGGCTATTGCACCCACATGCATAACATATAGATCGTTTGCAATTTATTAGAACATTGCTCGAGAATTGCGAAACTATAGGTACCTGGATACATGCCACAAGTATACTTGTTAAATTTTTATGATCGAGTCAGTCCTTCGCCATTAGTTAATATCACCATTCAGTGCGATGTATCAAATTGACTTCTTCCAAGAGTTGACAGGAAGAAAGCAATCTATGCACGCTCTGCTTATCGATTAGGTACCTGTTATTATTGAACCTGTAACAATTTAAAAGTTATATATTATTATTTATACAGTTTCTCAATCGCAAAAAGAAAAACAACATAACCGTTTCATGATGCTTGCAATTAAGAGATTTAAACATACTATATACAAATTAAGATAAAGAATAATATAATAATATATATACATATTTTTAAAATAAAATGTAGCACACACGTGTACCTCGACCCAACGTTCAGTTTTCGTAAATTTTTGCACTCAGCGAGGGCATCAATACTTCGCGATGTAATATCAGTGCCCGTTAAATCTAATATTTCCAAGTCTGGACACGAATTTCCCAATTGTATTGTAACTGCCTCGAGTGCGTATTGGTTAATCCAATTAAAAATGTGGCTCAAATTTAAGTTACGCATCCGGCGATTTTTTTCCAGTATTTTGCAAAGAGGTATAACTGTTATATTTGTCCAACTAAGGTCTAAATCCTCTAGAAATTTTAGATTTTTGAGATACAAAAATCCTTTGGCCGTTATCTGGTTGTAAGGGTCCTGATAACAATAGCTGAGATCCAATACTAAAAAAAAATATATATGTATTAGTCATATATAATTTATTTGTAATCATAATTTGTAATCATATTTAAATTATGTACTTACCTTTCAAATTTTTGCAGATCTTTGAAATTTTATGTAGGACAAAATCATTAACAAATCGGCAGCTACTTAATCGTAAGTGCGTCAAACGCCTGCCGCAAATGTTAAGAAATTTTTCGAAATGTAAAACAGAAATGTTGCTTGATGTAAGATCCAATTTTTGTAAATATTTGCACCTGGATTTACATCTGGCAAAGAAAACTATGATAGTATAAATAAAAAAGCAATCCGTAGAGCGTATGTTTCGTAAATTCAAATGTGTAAAAAGAAGAGGATCCTGTGTTAATTGATTGAGGCGCTTATTTACTTTGCTCATATAGTACAACGACCTCATATCTAAATCTTTTAATATTTTGAATATTATTTCATTCTGCAAAAATAAAATATCATATTTTAATACACACACATGAGATTATATTATAACAAATATATTATAATATTACAAGAAATAGGCTTCTGTGAATACTTTACAGGAAGTGCAGAAAAACTGCAACGTGGTTGGTCCTTGGATTTATCTGAAGAGAGTTTAATGTCTTTTCTAAACTCTTTATTTTTATAAGCTTTCTTAGAATGATCTCTTAATAAACGCCGATTCATGTATCTCTGCTCAGAAGATGGCACATTTTCCTTCCAAAATACTTTTTTGCGATTGTGCTTGTTCTTGTCAAAACTTTTTGCTGTATCGCTGCGAATAACATTGGAACAAATTTGTTTTCATTATTAAAAGAATAAAAAATATTGAATATTACTCAATTGTCGACGATATAATACCTTTTATAAATATTGCAATATTCAGTGAAGTTTTCTCGAAGTTCGAATATATCCAAATGTGCATTTTTATAATTAGGTGTTAAATTATGTATGTCCCAATAACAAGTATACTTGCTATTAATGCTCTTTAACAGAGCAGTTAAACTTTGTTTACGATTTTTAGGAAGGATCAATTTTGATGTACCAATAAGTATTACAGCATCTCGCAGTGTTCTGAATTGAATGTTCCATAAGCTGCACATAAATTTTAGTCTAAGCATTTTGATTTTAAAGTTGCAAGACTGTAAAGGTGGGGACAATAATTGTGATTTCGAAGAGTCAATCTGAGGCCGTCCAGTCCATAATCGAAACCACCGATCTTCAGAATCTTGACCCAAAATTTGAGTTACGTACCCATGAAGATTGTATACATCATATATAGAGACTCTGATTGGATATACAGCTTCATGAAACTCGAAATCTAATTCGCAATACAAAATTTAATTATAATCTTTTTTGAGCAAAAACGTATCATAATAACAATATCTTATTTATAAATTTAAATGTTACATACCAATACAAGTATAATAATGGTTAAAGTCAAACCATTCTATTGTTATATTGGGAATATACTTCACAAATTGATAGATAAAGTCAACATGGTCCTCTCCTGCCACTGCTTTGTCAACATAAGGATATCGGCTATCACTCTCGTAATATAAAGGACGACAATAAAGTGTCATATTCTCTCTGTAAAAAGATGAAAGATAATGAAGATAACGAACTTTGAGCTTATTTTAGCATAATTATGTTAAAATGCTATATTATATAATATTTATAGGTATATATACCTACACGTACACAACCGTTCAAAAGTTTGGGAGCACTTATATTTTTTAAAGGTGTAGTTGTCGCGTAAATCGCAATTCTTAAGAAAAATTTGAAAATTTTACTATATATGTTAATAAATGTGATATTTACACGTTTGTAAGTATAACTTAAAAATAATTGACCGTCCCGAACGCGAAATAATTGCTATCAAAAATTGCATTTTTTCCATGTATTGCATACATAGAGCATACGGAAATCTCGTATTTTGAATTTTAATAATTAGAACAAATCTTAAGAAAGTGATGAAAAACTGATATATAGTAGGACACTTTAGAAATACTAGTAAAAAAACCCAAAATTATTGACCATTTAGATTTAGAAATACAATAATAAATAGATCTCGATTTTCACGATTATTCGACGTAAAGAAGCAATTGGAGGAGAAAAATAAAAAAATAATCTTTTGTTCTATGTGTGAGGGACAGAACTATCCAAAGTTTTCAGCCTGTAACCGTAAATATTCGGAAAACAATGGTGCTAATATTTCTAAAAAGAATGTTATATGAGAAACTTTACTATTTGTTTTAACTATTTAATGCAATATTTTATTTGTTTCTAATCGTTTTCCAAGAAAGCATTTTATTTAAAAATTTTACCGAGTGAACATGCTGTGCTACTGTTCTGTTATAAAGAAGAAATATGTTTTCATGGTTTGAGTAAAATATAATAAATATAACAATAGCAATTATATTATTTGTCATAATATTTTTAATATAAAATATAAAATGTCTAGCTTGTATACAGTATTCAATTTTCAATGACTTTACCTTGATACTTTTATACGTAAAATAATGAAAAAAATTGATTGTTGTAAAAAAACAAAAAGGATTATTAAAAAAAATTTAATTGCAATTTGTAAAAATTAATATTATTATTCGATTCCTTTTATTATTCTACGTATAAAAGTATCAAGGTACGTAAAATCATCGAAAAGTGAATACTCTTTACGAGATATTTTATATATTTTATATTAAAAATATCAGGCAAAATTTAAAATATCAGGAAATTTTTAACGAAAGGGAGCTTTATTATTAGTGTTTTAAAAACGTCTCGATAAGGCTCTACAACTTTTATCTCAAGGAAAAAAATCTAGTTTTATTTAAGAAATTATAGTCGCCTTTAAGATTTCTTGAGAACAACAACATTTACGACATAACACAGCGGAATCATGTGTAACTCACCAAACATCTTTTGACTGAAGCATTTTTTTCTACAATCAAAAATAAAAAAAGTTTTTAAAGATAAATTAAAATGGGACATTCTGTATAAGAGGGTGCAATCTTACGTGCAAAGAAAAATGCGGAATGGAAAAGCGGAACCGAAAAGAAGCATAGTGTGTGTGTGTGTGGGAGGTAATAGGCAATAAAACCAATCAGAACGTGTTTCTCTTGTTTCTCTAATACGACGATCCTATGTATATCTAACTCTTTCTTCATTCCGTTCCGCTTTTAAACAAATAATTGTGAGTTTCTCATGGAGTATATTTTACGAAAAAACTGAAAAAATTTTAACACCTAAAATTTGTAATAATTTTGAATTATTTTTGTTTTTTCGTAAAATATTTTCCATGGAATTTTCCAATTAGGGGGTATTTTTTAATATAATAATTAATAATTTCTTATAATTTCATATTAATAATTTCATATTAATAATTTCATATTAATAATTTCTTTAAACTGTAATTAATAAAAACATAATTATGTATTTTTGTCTTTTTTTATGTATATAGGAACCCGCGGTCATTTAAAATCGTACGTAACAGTCTTTCGAGAAACGTTCTGATTGCTTATTTTCTATCGACCTATCCCATACAGCACAAAATGTTTTTTAAAATAGTTTACAAAAATATTTTTAGAATGTTTTTATGTCTGCCAGATTATGTCAAAAAAATATTTTCAAAAATGTTTTTAAAAAGGATTGCATATACAAATATATTCAATAATAAGAAGTTTTTGCAACAGCGTCTTTAAGATACGGTGAACGCTAAATTCACGTTATTCATGTTTTCGGGTGGAAAGATGAAACTGGCGTACTTTTTCTTTTTTTTTCTGTCAGTGCGCTAGTTTCATCTTTTCATCCAATAACATAAATAAATTTAGCGTTTACCGTATCTGAAAGACGGTCTTGCAAAAACTCCCTAATATTTGTGAAATCTTTTAGAAATATTGTTTAATTTAAACATATTTTATTTTTTGAGAAGCTATTTCTAAAAAATTTAAAAATATTATTGAATATATTTGTATGCAATCTTTTTTAAAAACATTTTTAAAAATATTTTTTTGGCATGATCTGGCGGATATAGAAACATTCTAAAAATATTTTTGTAAATTATTTTAAATTATTTTCCTAAGAAATATCTCTTAAAAATATTTTATAAGTACTTTGTGCTGTATGGGATACTATGCTTCTTTTCCGTTTCGCTTTCTCCTCTACGTGAAAGCTCTTCCGTTACTGTTTTGTTCCCCTATTTATTCTTTTTCTGTCGGGATGCACCCTGACCATATATGGTGAATGTATTCTTTTACCATGACCCTGACTATATGAATATCGGCCCCTATAATATGCGAGTATGAGAAACATTAATTATCAATGACATTTACCATACTTGGAAACAAAAATGGCGAAATGAGTAGTCTAGAAGTATATAGAAATCTGTAAAGAAATCAATCCAGTGGAAAAACTCCAAAGTATCGGTCGTTGTAAATGACTGTGCAATCGTAACGTGGTCAAACGCAACGGGACACTTTTCCGTTGAAAGGCTAAAAGATACGCGAAATCCAAGATGCTCTCTTCGTCACACAGTTTGCTGATTGGAGAATGTGCATGAGAAAACGTAGAAAAGATAAAGAAAAAAAGAGAGAACAAAAAGAGAAGAAAATACTATTTTAAGGAAACCATGCATGAAGGCCTTTTCTCTTTCCTTCTCACATCAATTGCATAATCAGATAGAAAAATATCTAACTTGTTATAATTGTCCTCACTTCCTAATGCTGTCTTTACATTTACATTGAGAGTGCGCAATTAATTTATATAATCTATTTATAGATTATAATATATTTTTAGGATGATATTTTATAGCTCGAGATTTCAAGCTAAAGATTGTTTCAAATTATATTTCAATTCAAGTAATTTTCAAATTTTATCCAGTCAATTAATATTTAAAGTAATTGCACAACATTTTACTTAAAATAATTTTAAATCAACAGCACACAATTTTTTGTACTAATTCGCATGCGATTTAATATATTGCACCATGCATTTGCAATAATTTACTATATTGTATATCGAATTTGCACAAAAAATTGCGTGCGGTAGGTTTTTAAATAAGATTAGATAATATCCAGACAGCACGCATGTCTAAAAGACGTCATAAAGACACATTTAGATATCTTTTAGATATAGGTATGTGTCTAAAAGGCATCTTAAAGAAATCTTTTAAACATGCGTGCTGTTTGGGTAAATAGTTCCTTGTGACTACACAATCAGTATATCTATCTGTTCCAATATACTTATATGGTTTTTTCACACACAACGCGGAAATAAAGCGCGAATGATAATTAACGCTGTTCGGCATTATCTGAATGATAAGATTCAATATGACCATCAATTTGATATATAATACTTTTTTAATTGTATAACTTAATTAGAAATAAATATTTATTACCTTGTTTCAATTATACTATACAATCCACCTTGGTTGAAATATAATATAAAAATCTTCGTCAACGAGTAAACCAGAGCAAACTGTATCACAAACCATGCAACTCGACAGGCAAATGGTACCTACATACGAGAGCACGAGGGAAGAATACAGACTGCATCTACATTATATATATACCTAGACTACTAACTTCTACGAAATACATGGATCTGAAAAGTATGTAAATACATAACTTATGCGCATGCGTTATAAGCCTTGTGTCCACGATCCAAGAACTTGGTCCGAGATCTTGGACGGAGAAAGAATTAACCAATCGCATTTAAACAATTCGGCCAATTGACCGATGCGATTGGTTAATTCTTTCTCCGTCCGAGATCTCGGACCAAGTTCTTTGATCGTGGACAAAAGGCTTTAGGCTGCGTTCGGAAACATCACCCGATAACCCCCGTATCATTTTATCATTGTTGTTCATCAAATGTTAAACAAGAATAAAATGATACCCGGGGAGACTCGGATGATGTTTGCGAACACAGCCTTAGGTAGGTATAAAAGTGCGGTCCCACGTAAAGGAAAAAGCGGAACGGAAAGGAAGCATAGTGGGGGAAACCAATCAGAACGTTTCTTTAAAAAACATCTTCGTTCCGATTTTATATGACCAGGTTCCCCTTGTATATACACAGGAAAATTGGAAAAAGGTAAATATTAAAAACTATTTTATATTAATTATAGTTTATAGAAATGTAATTAATATTATAAGAGAATATCATATATAATAAATGAGATAATCCCATGGAGTATATTTTACGGAAAATTAAAGATATAATTCAAAATTATTGCAAGTTTTATGTTAGAATTCTCTCCGTTTTTCCGTAAAATATACGGTAAAACTTTATAAAAGGTCACACCTCACCGATTTTATCGCCACTTAAATATGTTGTAGGGAAGGTCTTTTTGAGTAATTCTACGCGAGAAAAAGTGGGGGATGGCATTAGTTTAAAAGATATAGCAAATTGAAATTTCACAATTTTAATGGTTTTTAATTTTTATTAGATATTATAAAGTAACACCACTTTGATTTTGACATATATTATAGAGGGCCTTTGGCCCCCTCACCCGTACCCCCCCTTCCAACCATGCACAGGGTGGACCTCGCTTCAACTTACAAGTATGTGCTTTGTATGTGTTTCAACTTACAAAGCGCATACTTATAAAGCGCGTCACTAACCTATAGGTTAGTGGCGCGCTTTACAAGTATGTGCTTTGTAAAGACCTCCAGAGAATACCACGCATGCACTTTGTAAGTTGTAAAGCGAGGTCCACCCTTCCCGACTCCTGTGAAACACGCTCCTTTGTCCACGCATGTACTTTGGTATATTAGTCTCTCATATATATATCTCAAAATACTCAAAATAACTGTTATATTTTTCAAACTTTTTTGTTAATAACTTTTTAATAAACCATGATTGTCGGCTAAAAACCTTCCGAAGAATACTCAGGAAGATGACCTCTATAATATATGTCAAGATAATAGTTATCGGCGTGGTGTTACTTTATAATATCTAATAAAAAGCATTAAAATTGTGAAGTTTCAATTTGCTATATCTTCTAAACCAATGCCGTCCCCCACGTTTTTCTTGCGTAGAATTACTCAGAAAGACCTCCCCTACAACATATTTAAGTGGCGATAAAATCGGTGAGATGTGACATTTATCAAGTTTTACCAAATATACTCCATATGGGGAATCCGGTCATATAAAAGCGGAACGCAATGAAGGAAATAAAGGAATAATATAAATTTAATAAAAGAAAAATTAATATTTCTTTGTAATTATTTTAGTGTAATTTTATATAGATTTTATATTACGCTTTAATTCTTGTAAAAATATAAAATTTTACTAAATCTATATATGTATATAAAGACAGATGTCCTGACTCACTCATCAACGCCCAGCCCAAACCCCTGAACCTAGAAACATGAAATTCGAGGGGTGTATTCCTCTCATGACGTAAGCACCCACTAAGAAGGGATTTTTAAAAATTCGGCCCTTAAGGGTGTGAAAAGGGTTAAAATGTATTTTACGGATTTGTCAATATCTCTTAGGCCCGATGAGATATCGACTTGGTTCTTGCTTACGAAGGTCACCCATACAAATGCTCAAAAACATATTTCAGGATTTTGCCCTAATCAACCTCTAAAGGGATAAATCTGGATTTAGGGGTGAATTATAGAACTCTTCGTATCTCCTGTAAATTAATTAATTAATAGTATTTTTTCGGTTGTTATACTCAGCCCAACAATTATTTTTAAAAAAATAACATTTGCTTCCGTATTCCACAATAAATTTATTAACAAAAATAATTTTAAGGGCCGTAGGGGAGAGTGGAAAAATTGCAAACATCTAAGGGAAAAGTTAAATAAAGCCCACGATTATTTATTAATTATAAACGTCTTTATTTAATTACGAACGGGTCTTGCTTATTTTTTTAAATTGTAATTAATGTTGATAAGCAAACACAATCAAATTTATTCATGTACTATGTTCTTTGTGATAAAGACTAAAAACAAATTAGATGTCAACAAATGTCCTGTATATATGCAAATGGAATACATATCTTTTTACATTAGACATTGTAGTGTTTGTTCTTTGTTCGGTCATTCGAAATAAATCAATTTATTTGTATTCTTAGTATTTCAAATCTTAGTATTATTTTTTTTTTAAATTAAGTAAAAAACTAGATACAATGGCATTAAAATACATTGAAATAATAATGTGAATTAAATAAATCACCTTAAATACTTAGTAAATTCTCATTTGATATTCAATAATTTCTTTTGAGATTAAGATTACCTTGCAATGATGTAATACATGTTTGGAATTTGTACCGGCTGCGATATGCAAATAAATATAGACTTGAATTAAATTTAATTAAGGGTAAGATATATTTAGTATCTATTATCTATATATATAAAAACAAATGTCCTGACTGACTGACTCACTGACTGACTGACTCACTCATCAACGCCCAGCCCAAACCCCTGAACCTAGAAACATGAAATTCGAGGGGTGTATTCCTCTCATGACGTAAGCACCCACTAAGAAGGGATTTTTAAAAATTCGGCCCTTAAGGGTGTGAAAAGGGTTAAAATGTATTTTTACAGATTTGTCAATATCTCTTAGGCCCGATGAGATATTGACTTGGTTCTTGCGTACGAAGGTCACCCATACAAATGCTCAAAAACATATTTCAGGATTTTGCCCTAATCAACCTCTAAAGGGATAAATCTAGATTCAAGGGTGAATTATAGAACCCTTCGTATCTCCTGTAAATTAATTCCTATATAATTTTTTTCGGTTCTTATACTCAGCTCAACAATAACTTTAAAAAAAATAACTTGCTTCCTTATTCCACAATAAATTTATTAACGAAAATAGTTTTAAGGGTATGGGAGAATGGAAGAATTGCGAACATCTAAGGGAAAAATTGAATAAAGCCGACGATTATTTATCAATTATAGAAGTCTATTTCAAGTAATATTCCAGTTATTTGGCTTTAAATTACAATAATATTTATAAATTTTCAACATGAACAATTTTAAACAAAAAGCAAACTTTGACATTCGGAGTTACCCGCCGCACGCGGGGCAATGCCGAATCGTAGCTGAGGTAATTACAAACGGGTTTTGTTTATTGTTTAAAATTATAATTTATGTTAATAATCTGCCTTGAAAGAATGCAAGTAATATCTTTACCTTGAAAAAATCAAAGTAATCAAGAGACACGGTAGTGCCTCGCGCCAAGTACGCGCAAAGCAAGACCGCCGTGGCTCTATTAACGCGACGCAACGAGTTTCGAGTACCCGAGATTTTGAGATCTCAATAACTAGCGAACAGATTAAGTTCCAACTAGGCTTAATGGATAGCTTGGACCAAATTCGTATAATAAAAGTGTTTTTATGTTTCCGCTACATGCCCTACAAGCGGAGATATTTATCGCAACAAACTATTTAACTAAGGAAGAACGTCTTTTTCCTGCGACGTATATAACGAATATACTAACGAGTGTTAGTGGACAATTAAATTAATTTTCAATTTAATTGTGTGAGAGTAGGTACTCTTTCTAGCTTTAGTTGTGGCTACGTTTAAGTCCGTAAGTAACGGCGCGTGGTTTACTAGAGTGATGATTTGTACTTAAAAATTCACGAATAATTTTATTGGACGACCAATATCCAGTCCCGACCGATTATGGCGTTTCCTTTAATTAATGATTAAATCTTAGTATTATTTTTTTTTAAATTACGTAAAAAACTAGATACAATGGCATTAAAATACATTGTAATAATAATGTGAATTAAATAAATTACCTTAAATACTTAGTAAATTCTTATTTGATATTCAATAATTTTTTTTTGAGATTAAGATTACCTTGCAATGATGTAATACATATTTGGAATTTGTACCGTCTGCGATATGCAAATTAATATAGACTTGAATTAAATCTAATTAAGAGTAAGATATATTTAGTATCTATTATCTATATATATAAAGACAAATGTCCTGACTGATTGACTCACTCACTCACTCACTCATCAACGCCCAGCCCAAACCCCTGAACCTAGAAACCTGAAAATCGAGGGGTGTATTCCTCTCATGACGTAAGCATCCACTAAGAAGGGATTTTTAGAAATTCGACCCTTAAGGCGATGAAAAGGGGTAAAATGTGTTTTCCGAGATTCGTTAATCTATCTATCTATCTATATATAGTATAAAGAAAAATGTCCTGACTCACTGACTCACTCACTCATAAACGTCCAGCCCAAACCCCTGAACCTAGAAACATAAAATTCGGGGAGTGTATTCCTCTCATGACGTAAGCACCCACTAAGAAGGGATTTTTAAAAATTTAATCCTTAAGGGGGTAAAAAAGGGTAAATTGTGTTTTCAGAGATTCGTTAATCTATACTAGCTGGTCACCCGGGCTTCGCCCCGGAGGACTTCTCGCCCCTTTGTAGACATTTGTGCATAGAATTTGAAATTTATAAAGGTTTGTTACTTAAAACCAATGAAATTATAATACTTCTTTGTATATAGCATTTTTCGTTTTATAAATTGTTTCTGTTTTTTTTTTAAATACCGAAGGCCCCCTCCGCATCCCCCCTCCCAACCCTGTACAGAGTGGACCTCGCTTCAACTTACGAAGCATACTTTTCATATACCAACTATTCTCTGCTTTAACAAATTATTTCTGCTACAGATATTAAGCGTCGAAGTTAACAAAGTAGAAATAATTTGTTAAAGCAGAGAATAGTTGGTATATAAAAAGTACATATTTATATAACAACTATTCATCGTGTATATAAATATGTACTTTTATATACCAAACTATTCTCTGCTTTAACAAATTATTTGTTAAATAATTTGTTAAAGCAGAGAATAGTTTGTATATGAGAAGTACATATTTATATAAAAACTATTTTTAGTGCATATAAATATGTACTTTATATATACCAACTATTCTCTGCTTTAAAAAATTATTTGTTAAATAATTTGTTAAAGCAGAAAGTAGTTGGTATATAAAAAGTATATATTAATATGTACTCTTCACATACCAACTATTCTCTGCTTTAACAAATTATTTCTGTTTCGTTAACTTCGACGCTTAATATCTGTATAGCACATTCTCTGCTATAATAAAAAGACTGTTCAATATACAAACGATTCGCTGCTTTAAATAACTTTTCTTCGTTCATACATCGTCAAATATAACTTTGACACTTTGATTACAACATATTTAAGTGGCGATAAAATCGGTGAGATGTGACCTTTTATCAAGTTTTACCAAATATACTCCATATGGGGAATCCGGTCATATAAAAGCGGAACGCAATGAAGGAAATAAAGGACTAATATAAATTTAATAAGAGAAAAATTAATATTTCTTTGTAATTATTTTAGTGTAATTTTATATAGATTTTATATTACGCTTTAATTCTTGTAAAAATATAAAATTTTACTAAATATTAATATAATCAGAAACATCACATTATACTTTACATTGTAACATAAATATAATATTTTATTTAAACTAATAAATTTTTTAATAAATATCTTTTATTTATTCCAAGAAGCTAATATGGAAAGAAAAATAAATAAAAATTATTATTATTAATAAAAAAGTTAATGAATGAAAAACAACTCCGCAGTTGGGATGGCGTAAGGATATGCGCCGTAAAGAATTAGTTAAAACTTTTTTAATTTACAAATTATTAAAAAAAAAGCGGAACGAAGAAAACAAAGATTTTAGGTTCGCCTAATATTTAGAGAAGAGAGATGACATAAACAAGGAGTAAATTATAACGATCTTAACCCTTAACTAGCACACGTCCGCGATCGAACGTTATCTGCACACGGGGTGTTGTACACCCCACACATTTGAACGTTGGGTACGGCAAAATGGAGGCTCCAATAGGCTTGAAAAAAATCAAGTACATACATTAAATACTGGAAAATGATACCCATTAGCCTAAAGTATAAAATTTTTAGTTTTAAGGCTTCAAAAAAATTCTTGAAATAAATGCACTTGGGGTATTCAATGATCCCAGCAATTCTATACGTCTGATTCGAATTGTGTTTGGAAGGGCACTGACGATTTCTGCCAGGTGGAACGTATTGGAATGTGTCATTGGTGACTCGAACTAACGACAGATGCACTGCGATCGCACTGCGATGCGAAATTCATAGATTAACCAACCGAGAAAATGCTTAAACTTGACGAAATTCGTTTTGGGGTGTTTGACACCCCAGGTGCTAGTTAAGGGTTAATCAAAGAAATGTCAAATATTTATCCCGAACAATATCTTCAATATTTGCGAATGGATGTAACATCATTTAATGAATTATTTTTAATCGAGCCAATAATCACGAAACAAAAGGCGCTATAAGAACTCCAATATCAGAGCACGTATACGTCTGCAAATCTGTTTGCGCTATTTGGCATCAGGTAACACAGTATGCCATCAATATCTTCTGCTTTCCAAGTCGGAGTCAATACAGTATCAAAAATTATAGCGGAAACCTATGAAGTTTTGTGGGTTGTTTTAAAGGATAAGGTTTTTCCCAAAATTACAGAAGTTTAAATGGGTTAAAAAAGCCATTAATTTCGAAAATATATGAGATTTTCCTAACTGTATTGGGACGATTGATGGAAGACATATGGAACTTCAGGTATAATTTTTTTTTTGTCTCGTGAGCGGATGTATTATGTATTATGTATCATTATTATTAGTATTGTTATTATTATTATTATCAGTTAATGTTAGTTTATATTACTGTTACCAAATTTATATTAACACTCTTACGATTTCTGGTAGGCGTTGTAACAACAATATGTTGGTGCCTCACCATTTGCGTGCACTCTTTAACTGTAAAAATCTGTAGTTTTCTTTTAAGTGTTTTCTTGTGCATTTTGCAATAAATTAAATTAACTTTATTTATATGTATTAACAAAATTTAACTATTTTCCTTTAAACCAAATCAAAAACTTTTACTTTTATTTTTCTGTAACTATTTTATATTACATTACAGGCTCCACCTCACAGTAGTGGTTCAACGTTTTACAGTTACAATGGCACTCATAGTATTGTACTTCTAGCGTTCTAGCATTTGCAGATGCGAGAATCACATGTTTACTATTGTAGATATTAGAGCTGAAGGGAGACAAAGTGATGGAGGTATACTCCAGGAGAGTGAACTTGGGCATTTTTTAGAAAACAATCGTTTAAATTTGCCTAAAGTAAGATCAATTTCAGAGAATGGTCCTGAATTACCATACGTTATTGTAGGTGATGAAGCATTTGCTTTAACTTCTTACATGTTACGACCATGGTCCACGGTCAAGCAATTTAAACCTACACAAAAAAGTATTCAATTATTGATTAAGTCGTGCTCAAAGGGTAGTTGAATGTGCATTCGGAATTTTAACTGCAAAATAGAGAATTTTTAGAAGACCTTTAACAACAAATGTTGAACATGCCATTTCTATTGTTAAAGCTGCTGTATGTTTGCATAATTTTTTATTGATGAAAGATCTTGCTCTCCCTACAAGACAAAGAACATATTCCACTAACATTATTCCACAAGATACAAATAATTGTTGTCGAAGATTCTAAATTCCCGACATAGCGTGGTGGAAATATTAAACATTTATTTACAAATTATTTTTGTACAACTGGAGTTATCAAACAGCAATGGGAAAAGGCTTACAGAAATGATTTCTGAACAAGATTTTGTTTAAAAGCAAGTTTTTTAGTTTTAAAAGCAATTTTATTTTTTATTAATGTAATAATTTTTTTAAAAATTTATATATTTTATTATATAGATATATGTAATAACGGTTATGCATATATTATATATTTTACAGTTATTGTATATTATAAAGAAATAATAATAAGTAATAAAGATCTGAAAACTATTCTGTCAGTAATTCTTGTTCCTCTTCAACCTCGCGTAATCTTGATATAAGAACTCTAATTCTTATTTTGATCTTTTTTTATATGGAAGTTTAAGCATTCCTTCCGCTAAACGTAACAGAAATCCTATAGGACATGATTGTACGCTTGTCTTTAAAGTCGCAATAAGAATTTGTTAGTATTCTTCAACACTTAAAAACTACGACACACTTGACGATTATTTGAACACTTGAAGATTATTTTCTTTCTGTAATAAAGCAATGTATAGATTATTAACTCATTTAATATTTTAAATATGTATAACAAACAATAAAAATATCTACTTCTTGATTCTGATGACATCAAGGTATTTGTAAAGCTCGAACAGGCTGAATGTGATCTAATATCATTATCATTGCTATTATTGTTGATAAACTCGCAAAGTGCATTATCTGATGAGTTGTCGTTTGATTGAGCTCTGATATCACTTGAAGTTGAAACTTGTTTATCATCTGATATCGTAGTTTTTAAGGAAATAACAGTTCTAAAATACAAATTAAAAATTTCTTTTAGTTAATTATCAACCAAAAATATCACTAAACATTTTTAATTTAACTTACTGTTCCAATACATTATTAAGGAAATTCATTGCATTATAATGGCGAAATAAAGGTTTTATTTCTTTATTTTTTGGTTTACCAGCTGCACCACTTCTTCTTTCGGAACTTTGTAATTTCTTAAATTCATTTCTTACTTTTTTATAGCAATTATTTAAATAATTCCATTGTTTCTCAGCTTCTGTAGGTGTATATAATCCTAAAACGTAACATTTTATTATTAATGTACGTAAATATATCCATGTATACATACATAATAATTATAAATTTTACCTTTTAAATAGTTGCTCACGTCTTTCCATAAATCATCTTTCTTTTGTCTTTCTCGCTCTTTTAATGGTATACGATGATCATACAATGCACGTCTTTTTTTGGACGGCACTTATTAAGTCCTCATCTAATTGTGATTTATTAATAGTAATACTTTCTTTGACAACTGTACGTGTTATATTAACATTATTTTCCTTATCGCTATTGTCTTCTAATAATAAATTTAATTGCTCTTCTGATATATCTAAACAAATATAAATAATATTTTTTTATTATAATATTTTATAATCTATTTTTAACACTGTATTTGATGGTAAATTTAATCACTTTCACTACATTGAATTAGTGCACACTAAAGTCTACTACATATAATTAAGTATCTAAATTCTGTGATATATATAAGCATTTTGGCAATAAAATAATTTAAATAATAATATCATTATTTATACTTATTTAATCATTTTAAATGTTTCTGTGTTCATATATTTAAATAACTGTTTCATGTGTGTAATAGCTTTGTGTTACTAATTCAGTACATATATATAACCAAATTTGTTGTCAATTTGCTATTAATTTTGACAATTATGTATGTAAAATTTATTGAACTTTTTACGAAAATGTGTCTGTCATTATCTACCACTAATAATTGCGTTCTTCTTTGTAATTTCCAAAACAAGAATGTTGTAGAACTTGATCACTTTTTAATACCCAGGTACAATATCTATACTTTAATTTTCCCTAACAAATAATAAAATATATTAATAAATAAAATTAGTTCTATCATTCTTTTAATTTCTCAATTATTATGGAAAATATATAATCTAACCTAATTTAATGTGCAAGTGTAATAACAAAACTTAAGGAAGCTGTAAGGATAATGCAAAATGATAAGAATGGCATAAAATTTATAATAGAAGTTTCTTTACAAATAACGGTTGCATGTAAATTTTTTCAGATTTTTTTACCAGCCCATTTTTGCGTAAATTAATATCAAAATTCCACATTTTATAAGGGACTTTTATGAGAAACGGAGAAACCCAATTCTTCATATCTATTTTCAATAAAAACATATATTTAAAATATTATGAAGTAAATGAATATATGTGTATAATATGTGAAGTATACTATATTGAAAGTACGTACCAAAGTTCGAGCCATTTCACCACATAGTTTATTCGCAATACTAAGAAATATAAGTCAAGATATAATATTTTTGTGTGATGGAGAAAACTTGACAACGCTGTTCAAAATCGGGGAAAGATTCTGACGTAAAATGTAACCTAACATGTAACCAAAAATGTAATCTTCTTCTTCTTCCTTTAATTAATGGCACCTGAAAGTCAATTATTAATAACAAAGTCGAAAAGAAAATAAATGTAAGGCACAAACGGTCGGTATATAATTGCGTCAGCAATTTTCAAAAAATCTCTGGTCGGAACACGTCCGAACACGTTCGCGATCGTCATGCGACCAAAAATGTAATCGAGAGTCTATTCTGTTAATCAATTATTGTAGTTCCACTAACTTCGGTTTTTCATTTCTGCACCGTTGCCAAGTCATTACTTGTAGTAATAATAAAATTTGTTTAAAAAAAATATAAATTTATATGTAAAACTCTTACATAAATAAACACATTAATATTTTTTGCATCTTAAATGCATTTTATTCAATATTTTATCAAAATTTTAGATTAATGTTGTTTTAAATATAATTATTTTAGATTAGTAGCACTCCATATTTCTATTGTATTAGAGCGCTACCCTTTCACTGCCAACCTCAGCCTAATTACAACCTTCTTAACGTATTTATCTGAAAGTAAAACATATTTTATAATATTATGATAAAGAAACCTACCGAAGACGGTGATGACATCGTTGTCCAGTATAAAAATTAATTTGTACAGTAAACAATTGTAGACGAACGTAACGAGTGGTAACAAGTAATATACACATAAGAGCCAGCGCACGTATGTACATTGCCGTAGCGTCTTACGCCTTCTTACTTGAGAATCGCCTTACGCGACACATAAGCCAAACGTACGGCAACGCACATAGAAAAACGTAATGTAACATACCATACGTTACATGCGTTATGTTACGTTTTTCTATGTGCGTTGCCGTACGTTTGGCTTACGTGTCGCGTAAGGGCCAGCGCACGTACATTGTCGTAGCGTCTTACGCTACCTTACGTGAAAATGGCCTTACGCGACACATAAGCCAAACGTACGGCCCCGGACATAGAAAAACGTAACGTAACGCATGTAACGTATGGTATGTATGTTTGCTAGTGTCAGAGCAAAAGAGGCCTAACGGACTGACTGGCAGGTATAAAAATGAAGAATTATTTATTACCTCGCGAATGCTCCATTACATCACATCGCTCACCATCTGTAATTTTTCCAAAAGGCACCAGTCAGTTCGATAAATCTTTAGCGTGATACTGACTAACATCAAAAGAACTAACATTAAGAACTTTCAAATTTCTTCGCCTTTCGTCACGTGCGCCTTCTTTTATAAGCGTTTTAATTAGCGTTTTTCGCTTTTTGTCGGTTTTATATATATATATTTTTTGACACTGAGGAGAGTCCAATACAAGGACCGAAACGTATGTCTTGTAATTAAAGAAAGACATAATTTTTTCGCTCGATCATTGTCGTCTGCTCTTAATTGCCATTCATGTAATATTGATTAAATAAAAATTGCTCCTGTTCTATTAGATATTTTATTCTATTATACTATATTTATGCTTTATAAAATGTTTTACTATGTTCTGTTATTATAATAATTATATATTTTTTAATATCTACTCTTGTTTTTCTCCCCTTTTTCTCTCTTTCTACATATGCACACGCGCACGCGCGCGCACGAACAGTTTTTAAAATAGATTAATCTATGTTTAATACTAACATAATGTCTATTATTTTATTATAATATTACACGCTAAAAAAACATCCTTTTTAACATCTTGTAAAATTACAGATACATATGTATATACAGAGTGTTTCAGGAAATATGCAACAAACTCCGAGGAACGATAGATCTCGCAGAAAAGATCATTTTTTATCAAGTAACCCATGTCCTCGTGACGAGTCGTTTAGAAGCTACGCGACCGCGCAGACAGGTCTTAGGTGACATGTGTCTTACAATTATAAAATGAATTAATCATTTATTGTTTCAAGTACACTTGTAGGCAGTTTGCAAAAGATGTTCAAAGTGTCCATTCTGAACCTGATTGCATAATCAGGTTCAGGATAGACACTACAGTTGACCTTGTTGCAATCTTCGTTGTGGCATTGGTATTGCATTCTGTAGCATAGAATATGCATTCTATGCTACAGAATGCATATTACAATTATAAGATAAATTGTTCATTTATTTTTTCAAGTACACTTGCAGACAGTTTACGGAAGGTGTTGAAAGTGTCTACCTTGAACCTGATTGCATTCCATGCGCTACAGTTGACCTCTTGCTGCTATCTTCGTGTGGGCATTGGTATTGCATTCTGTAGCATAGAATATGCATTCTATGCTACAGAATGCATATTCTATCTTCGTTGTGGCATTGGTATTGCATTCTGTAGCATAGAATATGCATTCTATGCTACAGAATGCAATACCAATGCCACAACGAAGATAGCAGCAAGAGGTCAACTGTAGCGCATGGAATGCAATCAGGTTCAAGGTAGACACTTTCAACACCTTCCGTAAACTGTCTGCAAGTGTACTTGAAAAAATAAATGAACAATTTATCTTATAATTGTAATACACATGTCATACCTAAAACCTGTCTGCGCAGTTGCGTAGCTCCTAAACGACGCATCAGAGGACATGGGTTGCTCGACAAAAAATGATCCTTTCTGCAAGACCTATCTTTCCTCGGAGTTTGTTGCATAGATCCTGAAACACCCTGTACATATATCTATTAATCTTTATTTTTTTTAAATATTATTTTAATTTATATATAATATATGATATTCAATGATTCAATGAAATTTTATTAGAGTTGCTAAGTTATTCCCACTCTGCAAGTTACAAATAAAAAAATAAAAATTAAAAATAAAAAGCAACAGAAATAGAGAAATAGCATTTCATTAGAAGTTACAGTCAAACAGAAACGACTCAGGAATTGTTTTAGTATACGTATTATACTTTAAAATAAGTATTCTCTTGATAGTATAAAAGCACACTGAGAAGTGTCGCATTTGTACTTATAACTGTCCAAATTAAAAATTCGAATTTAAATTTATTGCAATTTTGAATTGAAAAAATAATAATCAATGCGATAAACATAGAAATCAAGTAAAATAAAGGAATTAAAGGGGGAGAAAAGGAAAAGAATAAAGATTTTTATAATTAACGATTAGGTTTAAAAGAAAGAAAGTATATTGTTCTTTACTTACCAGTAGTTTTCGGGGAACACTGCAGGCCAATCCTCGCGTGTAGTAACATAGTCAGAATGGTTGTTAATCAATCGGTGGATCTTATCAAAGCGTATTCTAGTCTCGGCAAGGACCGATCCATATTTTGGACACTCCTGAGCAAGTGTCTGTACATAATGCCGTAGGGCGTCCTGCTAATTACAACATTCAGGGAGGACAGGGTCTTCAGCTGGACATGGTGGACTGCTTCATAGTTGTCCAGCATGTTACTTTCGATCATCGTGCTGTGCTTCATCATTCTCGTTGATAAAATCCAATGTAGACAGATCCCATTCCTTATAGCGTTTAATCAACTCTTTCATACCATACAGTCTGTTATTACCGATGTTTCGACAGAGTTCTGAAAGAGTTAAAATCGAAGGTTCGTTAGATATCCTGGGATTTACAAACCGACGTCTAATTCGTTCCAGGCAGTGGAACAGATCCTCATTTGTCACTAAAAATTCGTTCTGCCTCATGAATTTTACAAAGTGGTGACCAGTTGCTGATAAAATCTTGTTACGACGAACTTTACTTCGTCGACAGGAAACATATGATGATAACTCATATGTTTATTGAAGTTGCCGTACGTAAGTAAGCGTGAACGGTGTTGCTAGATTATGGTTTTCTGAGTAACTTTCAATTTTGCTATGCATGCACTTTCTGATATAGTAAAGCGTGTCCTTCACTAAAACACTACGTCGCAAGGACTTCTTCTCCATTGATAAATTATGGGGAGTAACAAACGTGGCCGTGGGGCTGACAAAAGCAAGTAACACAATTACATTTCAAAATACATTGTTAATTGGTTGATGCGTTCAGCCATAGCATTTTGTTTTGACAGAGTGTTTAAGTGCAGCCATAGGCATTTGTTATAAATATTGTAGATCAAGAGGAAAATAAGGCGTTTGGCTTGTGAAAATTTCAGCTCGTCTATGTGTTTGATTATTATCTCCAAAATTTGTACACATAAGTCCAATGGTACATGCGCCAGTGATTCAACCAGTAAGTCTTCGCTTTTTGAGTGCCATATTATCTATATTTGTTACGTAAATGAGATACAAAAATTACATAAGTAAAATATATTAATAATTATGAAAAAAATATATAACAAATAGTCTACAATTATTGCTATATTAACCCTTTATATTTGTATTTAAAGGCGCGAGAAAAATATATTGATTTAATAAGTTAATACTCAAAATATACGAAAAATACATTATAATTCGATTATCTTGGAAATCATATGGAGCTGAATGATAAAATAAAAGAAATCTTTTTCGTAATAATGTTAATGTCTTATGTGTTTTAATAATTTTTAAAAAACACAATAAAAATAATATAATATGCTTCAAGCATCTCTCACACTCTCACATCAACACCAAAACCACCCAAACCTACACAACTACGCTCCACACACATATCAATTTAAGAAAAAGAAAGAAATCAAATCTAACATCAAAAGATATAGTCAGTTTCAATACAACTGCAGTGCAATCAAAATGTTATTTATATTATTTATTAAAATAATCCTTATTTATTATAATGATTATTACTATAATATATAAATTACCTGTAAAAAGAGATAACGTGAAAGAGCAGATTCTGAAGCGAAATGGCCGAAGTTTATGTCCATCTCGAGAAAGTTCTGCGAGGAATAATCCGTACTCACAAGTAAAAATTGTTACATTTGACGGATATTGGAATGGTACGTCTCGATTCGATATTGGTGTCTTCCACGAATATCTTAACGTTGTACATCTTAAATTTTGGATTGTCTTTGAAGAACGTGGTAATGATGTCTGTAACTTCATCAATGAAACGCGAGGTCTCCTCCGCACATCGGCATGAGAAACGTTTCATTGATCCTAGGTTTGATGTTGTTGTGATAAAAGATCTAACATTTGCTTTGTAAACTGACATAAAATTGCACCCATCTTGAGCTAAAACCTGATAAAACAATTTTAAAAGGATTTTATACATAGCTAATTTCCATGTGTTACATGCGTTTTTAGAAAATCTCCTGTATATAATCACATTACAATGCAAAACTAAAAACTACGGAAATAGCGCTTGAATTTTTATTGCACATATACTTAGATAATTGCGTCCAATTTTGGTTTACCAAGATTCTTCTTTTAAGGGAAGTTATTCTTCCCGTTCTTTGTTATTCGAAATTTCTCATCTTCGTGTATCTCCCTCGGAATTCCTTATCGTTGACACATACTGGTAAGCCGATAATTGGTGAATTGCTTATGTCATTACTGTTTAATTGCAACGTGTCGTCATCATCGCCGATCGGCGTGACATCGATTTTTGTTGTTATTATTCGAACGGGACTATAGTATGTGCGCGCGTCTAGTTGCCGATGGTAAATAGCAGCGATGTTGTTGCTGATCAAGGATTGGAACACCACAGGCAGCCGCCGGAATCGTGTCGCGCGCTGGATAATCTGTTCGCCGCAACGGACGTCGAATTTTAAAGTTAGAAATATGCCGATGTTTTTAATTGTTTGTTGCGAACGTTCGATTTTACCCAATCTGGTGATATTATCGACAATGTTGTCTCGTGCCTATTTGCGTCGTATATTTTGAAAATACATATGGCTCTGACGAGGCAGTATATGTATATCTGTGCCTTAGAGGTAAAGGATCATATGTCCAGTTTTATATATACATTTCGAGAAAACGACGTTCAAAGTTTTAAATAAGGAAAAAGTATATATTTATTAAATGTAAAATAAAAGTAGCAATGTAATTTTTAAATATTTATTACAGCAATGAAACTGCCTTGTAGTATAATTGTCAATAACACGTTATACCTAACCCGAGACCTAACCAAAACTAAGAGTATTATTATTGCGATTGTTTACCGCTAAATAAAAAATTATGTAAAGAAAAATACATTAATTTTAGATACTATTTTAGACACTATAGTCGTAACAGACATAAAACCTTTTATTATATTAAAATTTAAGCTCCTGGTATATTAGAAATAGTACTAATAACAATTTTGACAAAAAGTGGACATACGATCCTTTACCTCTGAGGTACAGATATATAATTCTCGATCTTGAAAAGATTTATAATCTCCCGCAACTTTTTAAATCTGCGTAACTGATGATAATAAAAACCAAACATTGAATTTTATTGATAATAATTGGAACTCGGTGTGTCAGCCAGCTCGTAATAAATTCTGTTACCTGTTCTTTATGTAGAAATATATGTACATATAAGAAAAAAGTAGATATTATATTTAAATTTAGATACAGCTTATTTAAAATGCAACAAAGAATGGATCTAAAATCGATGAATGTACAGAAACTAGAGCACAGTAGCACACTGGCAATCCTTTTGGTAGCTCGAAAAATTAATTGATTCAAAAATTTCAGATATTTTATATCTATTTTATAAATGTAGAATTATTGGGGAGTTTTTGCAATACTATGTCTTTTAGATACGGTAAACGCTAAATTCATGTTATTCATGTTATCGGGTGGAAAGATCAAACTGGCGCACGCAGAGAAAAAAATAAAAAAGTGCAAAAGACGGTATTGCAAAAACTTCCTATTGTCTACCAAAATTTCAACATGAGATTCTAAAAATATAGGCTGCAGAATATATCCTTTCTAAAAAAAGGCATGTTAAATCAATACTCAAATCTATCGAAATATTGTTGCTCTTTTCCGCAATGCCGATTGGTTCTTTCATTGTGCTTACTTCGTGAGTGGCTGTTATTGTATATTTTGACAGTTGTGTGTATCAAGGCTAAATAGCGCGCGCGAAGCGCGCGTCTCTGTGGTGTCTAGTATAATATATAAGTATATTACAAACTATTTTATACACCACGTCATGTATCTTTACAGACCGGAGCCTTAACATGTCTTTGCAATAAAAAATACTTTGTATTATCCAGAGTAGCAGAGTGACCAAATAATATATTAAAGACGCATTAATGACGTTACCAACAATAATAATACGTCATTAATACATTATTCATCCTGAGAATATCGAGTACATATTATTAGAGTATATGTGCTGAATTACTGCAATAGAAAAGAAAGAAAGAAAAAAAGAAGAGAGTCGAAGAATTAGCTGTTGATACTTTGCACAAATATATTTACTCCAAGACAAATTAAAATATTGATGTCATTGAGAAAGACTCATGTCAAATAATTCTTCCAAGATAATAAAGAACATGCAAATTAAAATTGAATAAAATAACATATGTTACTTAAAAAGAAAAATGCATTTATTTATAATTTTAATACGTACTAACCTTTCATACATATTATATACTATACACTTATTTTTGTATTATAAATAAACGTAGCTTAAGAAAAAATTTATAGCGATCTTTTATAGGTACTAGTTTCATATCGTAAACTACTTAAAATCGTATTAAATTTTAATAAAATAAAAAGGGTC
Source organism: Leptothorax acervorum (assembly GCA_035220615.1). Taxonomy (NCBI): domain Eukaryota; kingdom Metazoa; phylum Arthropoda; class Insecta; order Hymenoptera; family Formicidae; genus Leptothorax; species Leptothorax acervorum. The sequence continues at coordinate 223,699 of JASTWQ010000285.1, forward strand.
GTTTTATTGACATATTTTATAATAAATTTTAATGGCGATTTCAATGTGCACGCGGCATCTTTTTGAGATCATTTTTTTAAGGTATCGTTTTACCTTCATTTAAAATCTTAAATTTTTACCTATAATAAACAAAATTAGAGAATTAAGGCTCCTGATGGGTACTCGCCGCGACCATGCATGTTACAACACTTTTCGAGAATTGCAAAACTGTAGGTGGGCTACATACATGCCACAAGTATACTTGTTAAATTTTTACGCATCAGTCCTTCGCCATTTGTATTAACAATAATATTCCCATTCAGTGCGATGTTTTGAATTGATTTCTTCCAATAGATGACAGGAGGAAAGCAATCTATGCACGCTATGCATATCGATTGGGTACCTGTTATTATTGAACCTGTAACAATTTAAAAGCCATATACTATTATTTATACTATTCCTGAATCGCAAAGAGAAATGCAACATAACCATTTCATGATGCTTACAGTTAAGAGATGTAAACATACTATACAAATTTTGATAAAGAATAATGTGATAATATACATATTCTTAAAATAAAATGTAGCACACACGTGTACCTCAATCCAACGTTTAGTTTTCGTAGATTTTTGCACTCAGCGAGGGCATCAATACTTTGCGATGTAATGTCAGTGCCCGTTAAATCTAATATTTCCAAGTCTGGACACGAATTTCCTAATTGTATTGTAACAGCCTCGGGTGCGCATAGTGGGGTCCAAATAAAAACGTGGCTCAAATTTAAGTTACGCATCCGGCGATTCTTTTCCAGTATTTTGCAAAGAGGTTGAACTGTGATACGTGTCGAACTAAGATCTAAATCCTTTATAAATTCTAGATTTTTGAGGTACGAAAATCCTTTGGCCGTTATAAGGTCCTGACAATTGCTGAGATCCAATACTAGAAAAATATACATATATATATATGTATTAGTCATATAGAATAATTTATCTGTAATTTTAACCATTATATTTAATTTAGGTACTTACCTTTCAAATTTTTGCAGATCTTTGAAATTTTAAGTAAGACAAAATCATTAACAAGTCGGCAGCTACTTAATCCTAAGTGCGTCAAACGCCTGCCGCAAATGTTGAGCAATTTTTCGAAATGCAAAACAGAAATGTTGCTTGATGTAAGGTCCAACTGTTCTAAATATTTGCATCTGGATTTACATTTGTCAAAGAAATCTATGATATTATAAATAAAAAAGCAGTCCGTATAGCGTACATTTCGTAAATTCAAATGTGTAAAGAGACGAGGATCCTTTGTTAATTGATTGAGGCGCTTATTTACTTTGCTCATATAGTACAACGACCTCAAATCTAAGTCTCTTAATATTTTAAATATTATTTCATCCTGCAAAGGTAAAATATAAAATTTTAATACATGGGATTATATTATAATAAATATTATTACAAGAAATATATATATAGACTTCTGTGAATACTTTACAGGAAGTGCAGAGAAACTGCAACGTGGTTGCTCCTTGGATTTATCTAAAGAGAGTTTAATGTCTTTTCTAAACTCTTTATTTTTATAAGCTTTCTTAGTTTTCACATGATCCTCTCCTACCATTGCTTTGTCAACATAAGGATATCGACTATCACTCTCGTAATATAAAGGATGAAAAAGTATTATATTCTCTCTGTAAAAAGATGAAAGATAATGAGGATAACGAACTTTGAGCTTCTTTTAGCATAATTATGTTAAAATGTTATATTACATAATATTTATAGGTATACGTATACCGACTCGTACACTACCGTTCAAAAGTTTGGGAGCACTTTTTTATATATAAAAAAAAAAAAAAAAAAAAAAAAAAAAAAAAAAAAAAAAAAGAACAATGGTGCTAATATTTCTAAAAAAAAATGTTATTGATATGAGTAACTTTACTATCTGTTTTAACTATTCAACGCAATATTTTATTTGTATCTAATCGTTTTCAAAGAAAGTATTTTATTTAAAAATTTTACCGAGTAAACATGCTGTGCTACTGTTCTGTTATAGAGAAAAAATATGTTTTCATGGTTTGAGTAAAATATAGATAATAAGTACATATAACAATAGCAATTATTTGTCATAATATTTTTAATATAAAATATGAAATATCTACCTTGTACAGTATTCACTTTTCGATGACATTTTACCCGACTACGGCTTGCAGAGGAGGGTTATGTGTTTAATTACAGTCTATGTAATATATGTTTGTATGTTCCCTCTTAGCTCGCCTAAACTACCGAACCGATTTCGATAAATGAGGTGATATTTGATTCGTCTCACAATCAGTAACGCAGGTAGATAAGATATGTTAAATGTCGGGAAAAAATTATTAAATAAAAAAATTTAATAAAGAAATAAAACCCGACTACGAAAAAAGGGTAAAACTGACATTTAGGGGAGGCAGCCCCGACGATGACCTTGACCTTGACATATGTTGTCAAGGTCATCCTCCTGAGTGACTTTCAAAAGGTTTTAGCCGTCGGACTCTCTTCATTAAAAAGTTATTAACAAAAAAAGGTTGAAAAATATAGCAGTTATTTTAAGTATTGAAAGGCATAAACGACTAATATGTACATACGTGGAAATAGTACATGTATAAACAAAGGAAAATTATTTAAAGCAGCAAATCGTTGATATATTAAATTTTTTTTTATTGAAGCAGAGAATAGTTGGTATAGAAAAGTGTACCTATATTTATGTGTTAGAAAGCATAAATATAAAGTATTCTCTGCTTTAATTTAATCAAAAGCACAAACTGTTATCTGCTTTATTTAAAGCAGTAAATCGCTGATATATTGAGCAGTCTTTTTGTAAATGCAGAGAATAGTTTGTATAGAAAAGTATTTATACAATTTTATGTGTTAAAAAGTATAAATATAAAGTATTCTCTGCTTTAACCATAATTGTATGATTATAATTGTAAACATATCTTTAATTATACAATTTTATATCGACTATTCTCTGTGTAGAGATATCGTAATATACATAATACTTGTGTTTAGTTTATTAAGTTCGATTATTATGTTAAATGTATGTACACGTTAGTTTCTTTTAATGCGTTTCCTTTTATCACTGCGCGCGCTACTACTTTCTGTTTCTTCTCCCTTTCTTTTGTCTCTCTCTGTATGAACGTAACAGAGTTCACGTTTATATAATAAACTATTTTACACAAATTTATTTGCTGCCTTTCCTGGTCATCCCTGCCCGAAAGTCAATAGATTATGGGCCCAGAAACGGAGAAGAACATAAAGATATATTGAAGAACTGTGTATGAAGAACTGTGTAATTGAGCAGCTGTGTGTCACCGATCCTTTGTAACAAAATGCACAGCAGTATACAGCACATCGAGAAATTAATCGATGGAAACTATGAGGCATGAAAAATGCAAATGAAGAGTGTGCTTGTATATAATGACCTCTGGGGCTATGTAAATGGAAAAATTGTAAGGCCTGTGGCGGAAGCAAACGCATCGAATTGGACAACCAAGGATGAAAAAACTCTCGCACTTATTATTTTGAGCGTATCAAAGGCGGAGTTAGGACACATAAAGAAATCAACATCATTCAAACAAGCATGGGATGAATTGGCGAGAATACACACTTCCAAAGGTCCGGTAAGAAAGGCAGTCCTGTATAGACAATTGTATAATCTAAGGAAAAGTTCTTCCGAGTCGATGTCGCAGTATATAAATAATTTTCAAGAAAAGGTTAATTTATTGGAAGATGCAGAAATAGAAATTCCACCCGAGCTGCAGTCAATTATGCTATTAAACAGTCTGCCTAAAGATTATGAAAATTTCTGTGTGGCTATTATAGAGTCGAGGGATCAAATTCCGACAGTGGATTTAATTAAAGGAAAACTAATAGAAGAAGAAGCAAGGCGTCAAGAAAACGAAAACAAAGAAGATGCTACGACGTCGGCGCTGGTTTCCCGGAAGACTCATATAAACAAAGAATCATCTGCACCCATAAATAAAGGTACAACCAAGAGTGATCAGGCGGATAAGAAGAAATTCAACGGCACCTGTTTCAACTGTGGCAAATATGGACACCCAGCAAATCGTTGTCGTCTAAGAAGAAGATATGGTGGTTATGGCGGTAAGGTCAATCAGGCAAGGAAAACGAAGGAGCACGAAGAAGAGGACTCTCTAATCGCGATCTCAGCTTTGGTATGTTCGTCAGGAAAAAACGAATGGTATTTAGATAGCGGAGCTACATCACATATGTGCAATGACAGAAATGCGTTCGAGAAGTTATCTAACGGACCGGTTAGCAATATTAGTACCGCCGGGAAAGAAAATATAATATCTCATGGTGTAGGGATTGTACGAATTAACGTTAAATTGCACTGTAAAATAAAGTCAGTAAAGTTAACAAACGTGTTGTATGTACCGGAATTAAGAAGTAACTTATTGTCAGTTCCGGCGATGACTGAAAAAAATATGTAGTAAAGTTTTCAGAGAACAACGCGTATATCACTAGACCGGATAATTTATTAGTTTTTATCGCGACCGCATGTACGTAGTGAAACAAATGGCAAGTCATGAAGTTCTCAATGTTAGTGATGACCCGAATTTAAGATTCAGATTATGGCATGAAAGGTATGGCCATTTGAATTATAACGATTTAAAAGAATTGTTTGATAAGAAAAGAGTATACGGGTTAGATTTACCGTCGAAAAATCTAAAATTACCATGCGAAACGTGTGATCAATCTAAAATTCATGTGTTGCCATTTAAAGATGAAGGTACTCGAGCGAAAAATGTTTTAGAAATCGTACATACAGATATTTGCGGACCAATAAGGGTAAAGTCATATGGTAATGCACGTTACTTTGCAACTTTTATTGACGATAAAACGCGATATATGGAAGTTGTATTTTTAAAATCGAGCAGCGACATTTTAACGGAATTTAAAAAATATCAGTTACGTGTGGAGAAAGAAACTGGTCGCAAGATAATTAAGTTACGTAGTGATAATGCAAAGGAATATGTTAGTAAAGAATTTAATAATTATTTAGAAAGTCAAGGTATTAAGAGACAATTATCAGTTGGATACACACCACAGCAAAATGGGGTCGCAGAACGTGCGAATAGAACGATCGTTGAAATGGCGCGTGCAATGTTAATTAAGTCAGATGTACCCGAGGGTTTGTGGGCTGAAGCTGTTAATACGGCAGTATTTTTACGGAATAGATGCCCTTCAAAGGCAAATAATGGTATAACTCCATACGAGTTATGGTCAGATCGCAAACCTACTGTTAAATTCCTTAGAATTTTTGGTTTTCACGCTACATTTTTAAAGAAAGGGCCAGGTATTTCAAAGTTTGATCCAAAGGGAGAAAAGGCAATTTTGGTTGGATATTCTAGTGAATCAAAGGCTTATAGACTTTGGATTCCTAGTACCAAAAAGGTAATTAAAAGTAGAGACGTTCGTTTTATCGAAGATGTTATAGATAATAGGATAGAATCAATAGATGTAGATTTGTTAACTAACATAAGTAAAAGAAATGAGTCAGAAATATTAGATAGTGTAGAGCAAATAGATGAAAAAGAAAAAAGTAAGTCAGAAAATACTGAAGATGTTTCGGATTCTAGTGAATATGAAGATGCAAATAATACATTAAATGAAGATGTCTCAATCTCGGAAAATAGTAAAAGGGCTCGAGGGAGACCTAAAATGATAAGAACCGGTAAACCAGGACGTCCCAAAAAACAGTATCACACGGCGAACGTTGCAATAAATATCTTAGATAAAGACCCAGAAACGATAGAGAATATGTTAGAAAGACCTGATAAAAATAGATGGTTAGAAGCTATGAAAAGTGAATATAATTCATTATTAGAATGTAATACATGGGATTTAGTAGATAGAATGCCAGATATGAAAGTAATTTCATCCAAGTGGGTTTTTCGTATAAAAAGGTTTCAAAATGGAGAAATAGACAGGTATAAAGCTAGATTAGTCGCACGCGGTTGTGAACAAAAATATGGCGTCAATTATGTACAAGTTTATGCTCCTGTTGCGCGAATACAAACGATTAGGACACTCTTAGCGGTAAGCGTAGAAATGGGGTATCACATACATCAAATGGACGTAACTACGGCATATATACAAGGCGATTTATCAGAAACAATTTATATGGAGCAACCCTCAATGTTTAAACATGATAAAAATAAAGTATGTCGTCTACATCGTCCGATTTATGGTTTAAAACAGTCCGGTCGTGCGTGGCAACAAAAACTGAGTGAGAAATTAGAGAAAATTGGGTTTGAAGTCTCTAAGGTAGAACCCTGTGTTTACACTGGTTATATTGATGGATTTTATGTAATAATAGTCATCTATGTGGACGATATACTTTTGGCTTGTGAATCAATAGAAGTTTTACGTAAAGTTACGTTCAAGTTAAGTAAGATTTTTAAAATAAAAGATTTAGGACCGGTAAGCGGAATATTGGGACTACAAGTTGAGAGAAACGAAGATACGGGATCAATAAAAATATCACAAAAAAATATATAAATAAGATAATCGAACGATTTGGAATGAGCTTATGTAAACCCGTGTCTACACCCTTAGTTTCAGGAATTAAATTATCAAAGGAAATGGAAGCAAAGACTCCTAATGAGAAAAGAGAGATGGAGGATAAACCATACAAGGAGTTAATAGGTAGCCTTCTTTACTTAGCAAGTACTACAAGACCCGATATTTCGTTTACTGTTGGAGCGTTAAGTAGATACAATATAAATCCCGGACTACAACATTGGAAATCCGTAAAACATGTAATCCGTTACTTGAAACAAACTGCCGATTATAAAATATTGTATCAAAAAACAGGAAAATTGTTACAAGTGTATACCGATGTGTATACAGATTGGGCCGGTGATCAAGATAATCGCAAGTCTTGCTCAGGAAACATACATATATTAGCTGGAGGGCCAATAAGCTGGTTTTCTAAGAAACAAATCTCAGTCGCACTTTCAACAATGGAAGCCGAATATATAGCCCTCTCCGAAGCAACGAAAGAAACTATACACTTGCGTAGATCAATTAAAGAAATGTACGGCGATCAATATGTATGTGATCCAACGAAAATATTATGCGATAATCAAAGCGCAATTGTACTAAGTAAAGAGAATATGCTTCATCAAAGACGTAAGCACATCGAAATAAGACATCATTTTTCGAGAGATGTTCAAAGCAAAGGCTTAATTGATGTAAAATTTATTTCAACAGATAAAAATATGGCAGATATCTTAACAAAATCTTTGGTGAAGGATAAACATTTAAGTTGTGTCCGTTCATTTAATCTTACATTCATCAGTTAAAACATATATAGGTATGTATATTCCGATAGAGGAAGTGTAGAGATATCGTAATATACATAATACTTGTGTTTAGTTTATTAAGTTCGATCATTATGTTAAATGTACACGTTGGTTTCTTTTAATGCGTTTCCTTGTATCACTGCGCGCGCTACTACTTTCTGTTTCTTCTCCCCTTCTTTTGTCTCTCTCTGTATGAACGTAACAGAGTTCACGTTTATATAATAAACTATTTTACACAAATTATTTACTGCCTTTCCTGGTAATCTCTGCCCGAAAGTCAACACTGCTTTAACAAACTGTTCAATATATCAGCGATTCACTGCTTTAAATAAAGCAGATAAGAGTTTATGCTTTTGATTAAAGCAGAGAATACTTTATATTTATGCTTTCTAACACATAAAATTGTATTTTGTATATCAAGAGACGCGGTAGCGTCTCGCGCCAAGTATATTTTTTTATTAACATTAACATTATTTCTAAACAAAAACAAGATTTTTGTAACATATACCTTTCTATACCAACTATTCTCTGCTTTAATAAAAAAACTGTTCAATACATCAACAATTCGCAGCTTTAAATAAATTTTCTTCGTTTATACATGTACTATTTCCACGAACATATTAGTCGTTTATGCCTTTCAATACTCAAAATAACTGCTATATTTTTCAAACTTTTTTTGTTTATAACTTTTTAATGAAAAAAGTCCAACAGCTAAAACCTTTTGAAGGTCACTCAGGAGGGTAACCTTGACAACATATGTCAAGGTCATCGGGGCTACCTCCCCTAAACGTCAGTTTTACCGGAAAAAGCACTTAATACATATAAATGTGTAACTATAAAAAGATAAATAACTAAAAACTCGTACGTTCTAGAGTAGCTGTTGTACTTGGCAGCTGACCGCGACGTGTGAATAGAGCTAATTTCACCAACCACGGTTAGCTTAACCGACGGTTAAAGTTAACAAAAGTATTCATGTCTATATTGGCTACCCTGCTAACTTTAACCGTCGGTTAAGCTAACCGTGGTTGGTGAAATTGGCCCTAACGCACGATGACGGCGCTACATTTTGGAAGTACATACATATTATAATAAATTCATAAATGTAAAAATTAAAGCAGAATTAAAATATAGAGTGAGTAATTCATTGTATGTAGTGAATTGAACGGAAAAATTATTTTTATCTTTTTAGTTACACATTTATATGCATTGAGTGCTTTTTTTGTAATCGGGTTTTATTTTTACCTTGATACTTTTATACGTAAAATTCTTTCTAAAAAAAGGTAATAAAAGAAATCGATTGTTGTAAAAACTTGCACATTGCTTCCTCATAGCTTTAAAGTGTGCAAGTTGAAACTTGCACATTGCTTCCTTATAGCTTTAAAGTGTGCAAGTAGAAACTTGCACATTGCTTCCTCATAGTTTTTAAGTGTGCAAGTAGAAACTTGCACATTGCTTCCTCATAGTTTTTAAGTGAGCAAGTAGAAACTTGCACATTGCTTTCTCATAGTTTTTAAGTGAGCCAGTAGAAACTTGCACATTGCTTTCTTATAATATTTAAGTGAGCAAGTAAAAACTTGCACATTACTTAATCAACATTTTATTTCGCTTATAAAGCTTCCTCTATGAGGAAGCTTGTTTTTTATTTGATGTACAATTATTAGTAAATATTCTTTAATTTGGCTTCCTTATAGAGGAAGCTTTATAAGCGAAATAAAATGTTGATTAAGTAATGTGCAAGTTTTTACTTGCTCACTTAAAAATTATGAGAAAGCAATGTGCAAGTTTCTACTGGCTCACTTAAAAACTATGAGAAAACAATGTGCAAGTTTCTACTTGCTCACTTAAAAACTATGAGGAAGCAATGTGCAAGTTTCTACTTGCACACTTAAAAACTATGAGGAAGCAATGTGCAAGTTTCTACTTGCACACTTTAAAGCTATAAGGAAGCAATGTGCAAGTTTCAACTTGCACACTTTAAAGCTATATGGAAGCAATGTGCAAGTTTCTACTTGCACACTTAAAAGCTATATGGAAGCAATGTGCAAGTTTCTACTTGCTCATTTTTTTTATTATCCTAAAAAATTATTTTTTGAAGTCTCAATTATTAAGACTTGAGATGTTCTAACTGCAATTAAAAAATTAGCCCTTTTGCAAAAAGACTAGCCCTTTTGCAAAAGGCCGTCCTTTTGCGAAACACTGATCGTTTCCCAATAAAACTGAACGCATTTTAGGCTTTTTGGTATACATTGGCTGATGCTAGGCTAAACACTTACGTCAGTTTTATTTAAAAAACGATCAATGCTTTTGCAATAGAACGTCCTTTCGCCCTCTCTCTCTTTCTTTTTCTCATTTGAAATTTTGGAGAATTTGTACATATATCGAAGCTTTATAAAGCTGGCTCTAATCAACCAAACCATAATGAATTATATATGAAATAGAGGTAGAAAAAACTGAAAAATATATTAGAATCAAAAAAATTGCTAATAATTAATACTAAATTGTCAAAAAATATCAATTTATAAAAAGTCTCAATTGTTGAGACTTGGGATGTAGCTCTTAAAAGTTAAAATTTTAGTAATTTTTTTAATTTTACTATATCTTTTAGTCTTTTCTACCTTTATTTCATATATAACTCTTTAAAATTTGGTTGATTAGTTTTTAAGTTAAAGACATTTAAAATTTCGGGGAATCCGTCCATACATAAACATGAGTCTAATCAACCAAATTTTAAAGAATTTTATATGAAATAGGGGTAGAAAAGACAGAAGAATATAATAAAATTAGAAATAGCCCAATATTATAAAACTTACAAAAGTTAGAGCAATCAAAGGCATTTCTTAAAAAATTCAAAATTTTATAAAGAAAGAAGCTCTTTACCAATTATCGTTAAATTCAATTCCATTCTTCCTTAAATAATACTTTATCGATTAAAAAAAAATTTAGCCCTATATCTCAATATTTGCATAAGTTAGAGCAATCATGGACATTTCTAAAAAAATTAAAAATTTAAAAAAAAAAACCCTTTTATTGATTATCGCCAAATTCAATATCAACTTTTCTTAAATGATACTTTATTGATTAAAAAGAAATCGGCCCGATATCTCAATATTTGCTGAAGTTAATGCAACCACACACATTTCTAAAAAAACTCAAATTTTTTTTAAAAAGAACCCTTTTACCGATCATCGCCAAATTTAATACCAACTTTCCTTGAATGATACTCTATCGATTAAAAAAAAAAAAACCCGATATCTCAATATTTGCGGAAGTTAAAGCAACCACGGACATTTCTAAAAAAATTCAAAAATTTTTTTAAAAAGAACCCCTTTACCGATCATCGCCAAATTCAATACCAACCTTCCTTGAATGATGCTTTATCGATTAAAAAAAAACAGCCCGATATCTCAATATTTGCGGAAGTTAGAGCAACCACAGACATTTGTAAAAAAACTCAAATTTTTTTTAAAAAGAACCTCTTTACCGATCATCGCCAAATTTAATACCAACCTTCCTTGAATGATACTCTATCGATTAAAAAAAAAACAACCCAATATCTCAATATATGCGGAAGTTAAAGCAACCACGGACATTTCTAAAAAAATTTAAAATTTTTTTTTAAAAGAACCCCTTTACCGATCATCGCCAAATTTAATACCAACCTTCCTTGAACGATACTCTATCGATTAAAAAAAAAACAACCCGATATCTCAATATTTGCGGAAGTTAAAGCAACCACGGACATTTCTAAAAAAATTCAAAAATTCTTTTAAAAAGAACCCCTTTACCGATCATCGCCAAATTCAATACCAACCTTCCTTGAATGATGCTCTATCGATTAAAAAAAAAAAACAGCCCGATATCTCAATATTTGCGGAAGTTAGAGCAACCACAGACATTTGTAAAAAAATTCAAAAATTTTTTTAAAAAGAACCCCTTTACCGATCATCGCCAAATTCAATACCAACCTTCCTTGAATGATACTCTATCGATTAAAAAAAAAAAAACAGCCCGATATCTCAATATTTGCGGAAGTTAGAGCAACCACAGACATCAAATCTGCACATACACACACACACACACACACATACGGACATTTTTTTTAATGCAATTTTTCGACGTTTTAGAACATTCTGAACACATTGGCAGCGGCAACTAAAAAAAAAAATTTTTTCACGAAAACAAAGCTTCCTCTATGAGGAAGCAAAAAAAAAGCAGAAAAAATTATTTGAAAAATCTGATTGCATTTTGTAGACGCATTCAATTTTGCAAGATTGCAAATGTAAAAATTAATATTATTATTCAATTCCTTTCATTACTCTACGTATAAAAGTATTAAGGTACGTAAAGTCATCAAAAAGTGAATATTTTACAAAATATTTTATATTTTATAAAAAACTAGCTGGTTACCCGGGCTTCGCCCGGGGGTCATTTTTCTTCAAACGACTTTCATTTGTGTTTCAATATCCATAATGTGGACAAACATAAGGTGGTTGATTTAAGGCGGCAGTTTAACATTTCCGTTTGAACAACACATTCCAGGTGCTTAAGTTTTAAACTTTTTGACTTGACAATGACCACATATTGCATCCATTTTCCCAATTATTATACTCTCGGAAGAAATTGATATTCGTAATTTGGATCATAACAAAATGCCTCTAATTTCAAATCGGACCGCATAAATGTTTTCCTTAATTGAACATGTCGTAACCGGTCTTTTTCTACTCGAGTTTCACGCTATTGAGTCATTTCTGTTTTTCCGATATTTCACTTACTGATCAGCGACTTTATCCCTTGGTTTTTGCCGGACGTTTTTTCGGGAATTTTGAGATTGTTTGCTCGCATGTAACATAATTCGTTGTCTTCCGCAAATACCACATACTTACAATATTTTTTGTAAAACCTATTGCAAAAGTTCAATTTGAGATTGAAATTAAATTTAAATAAGAAATAGTATTCAACAAATACTGTAATCATCCCTTGGTTTTCCCGCGCGTTTTTTCAGGAATTTCGAGATTGCTCGCTTGCGATGTACACAGAACTTCGATATTTCACTTAAAAAATGTCCGGGAAAACCAAGGAATAAAATCGGTAATCGGTAAGTGAAATATCGAAGTTCAGTGCGTACATTGCTCGCGAGCGAGCAATCTCGAAATTCCCGAAAAAACGTCCTGGAAAACCAAGGGATACAGACGCTGATCGGTAAGTGAAATATCGATGTTCCGTAGTAGCCTATGTTTTGCGCAAAAATGTAAAGAGTAACTGTGCAAAATTTCATCCAGATCGGTCGAATAGTTTAAGAGTGTATAAAGAACATACATACAGACATTCTATTTTATATATAAGAAAGAAAAATATCAGACAAAATTTAAAATATCTCAGGAAATTTTTAACGAAAGAGAGCTTTGTTATTAGTGTTTTAAAAACGTCTCGATGAGGATCTACAATTTTTATCTCAAGACAAAAACCAAGTTTTATTTAAGAAATTAGTCGCCTTTAAAATTTCTTGAAAACAACATTTACGACATAACACATCAGAATCATGTGTCCCCCTTCAAACAACTTTTGTCTAAAGCATTTTTTCTACAATCAAAAATAAAAAAGTTTTTGGGGGTAAATTAAAATGGGACACCCTGTATAAGAGGGTGCAATCTTACGTAAAGAAAAATGCGGAATGGAAAAGCGGAACCGAAAAGAAGCATAGTGTGTGTGTGTGTGTGTGGGAAATAATAAGTAATAAAACTAATCAGAACGTGTTTCTCTAAAAGACGATCCTATGTATGTCTAAGGCTGGTATTCATAGTCGGATCTTATATTTAAGACCGTCTTGAGTAATGTCTTAAGATGCTAATACGGCTCTGTGATTGGTTTATGACATCTTAAGGTTGTACTTAAGACGGTCTTAAATATAAGATCCGACTATGAATACCAGCCTAACACTTCCTTTATTCCGTTCCGCTTTTATATGACTGAGTTTCCCATGGAGTAAATTTTATGAAGAAACTGAAAGAATTTTAAGGATGTTCGGGCATTATAACTAAAATGATGAAAACTCTTTGAATCCAAATTAATTCTGTAGATTTCATCATAAAAAGAATTCTGTTAAAGTTTCAGGCTGTTTAGGAAGCTTGTTGTTGAGAAATTAAATAGTAAAATCACACGTAGTCTAAAGACAAATGAGGAAAAATTATTATATCTCAGTGAAAAGTGATAAAAAAAATATAAAATTTTGCAAGCAGAACGAGTAAGGCTATATAATTATCAACACCAATTTTTAGCTTCATTAGGAGACTCAACGTTTTGGTAGCTCGAAAAATTAATTGATTCAAAAATTTCAGATATTTTATATCTATTTTAGAAATGTAGAATTATTGGGGAGTTTTTGCAATACTATGTCTTTTAGATACGGTAAACGCTAAATTCATGTTATTCATGTTATCGAGTGGAAAGATCAAACTGGCGCACGCAGAGAAAAAAAAAGAAAGAATGCAAAAGACGGTAAGTATTGCAAAAACTTCCTATTATCTACCTAAATCCCAACATGAGATTCTAAAAATACAGGCTGCAGAATTTATATATATTACAAACTATTTTATACACCACGTCGTGTACTAATCTTTACTTCGTAAAAATTGTTTATATATATTATATTTTATACATAATATATATATTTTTAAATATCTAATAAATTACGCGAGTAATTGTACTAATGGTAGGTATATAACGTAAGTTTTCCCGTGTGATTAAATTCGTATTATCTGATATTACATATCGCTCGCAAATTAATGCGCTGTAACAACAATCAGCAAAGAAATTATTCAGTTCGGTGCGTCAATTAATTCCTGGATATATTAATTATTATTTTTTATGATACTTTTTAAATTATCTAATATGGAGCTTCTCTCCTAGATTTAAGATTTGCAAGAACTCGAGCTATCTCTTTCCATATTGCCCAATTATATCACAATTTTTCAAAACAGAAGTATTAAAATATAAATTAATAAGAGATCAATTAGAGTTATTGCTTCTAAGGTTGCAACATAACATTCCTATTGTAAAGATAAAGAATTTTTTTTAAGGAATTTAATTAGATAATTAATTTTATTATAATCGTTATCATAATTCGGTTTAAATGATAAAGAAATTGAAGTGTGATTAAGAAGAAGGATTTGATGGAAATAATGTGTACCTACATCCTGAATAAAATTTTTTTATATTTTATTTTTAATCTCATGTGTATTTTATTAGTCAGTCTAATGATATGCGCGATACATACATACATATAATATATACATTTTTAAGTATATAAGGTAGAATCAGGTTATTCGATTTGCACTCAAACGATTTTCTCGTGGTAGCGGGAAATCGTCGAATATTAATTAGTTGGTTTGTATAATTAAGCAATTTTTCATTGTTTTTATTTTCTTACATATCTGTCTCGAAAAATGCACAATTATTACTAAAATATTATATTGTATTTTAATATACATATATAAATAATCTACTATAAATAGTTAATAACTGTAATAGTATACCTATACAGAAAAAATTTATTTTGTATTCTTAACTGTTATGTAAATAAAAAAATTATAGAAGTTTTAAAACGTTTAATTAGTTACACGTAATTTCGTGAATAACTAATTAAATTGCAGGCGCACCAATAGAGTAATCAATATAAAATATATTCCGTAAGAAACGACTATCAATGTTACACAGAAGCTGAAAAGTACTTATACTCAATATTTTTTGGTTTTATGCAAAGAAGGAAAATGATCATCATGCAAAATGCCTTATAAAATATATCAATACAGAAGAAAATAAAATACTGAAATACCGAGAAAAAAACATCAGCACCGTTCCGTTTCATATAAAATTATCTTAGAAAATGCGATAGGTAAATACCTTGTTTATACTTTATCTCAAGGCTAATCTATCATTCCAAAGAACAGAATCATACTTATAATTTTTTATTAAGACACGAAAGACATAACGTAATTCTTTAAATTTCCAAAAAATATCAGTATTCGCAAACAGTGGCTCGATGCTTGTGGAAAGAATGGAATATAATAATTGAATCATGTATAAGTTGACATAATTTATTGAAATAATATATTAGTGATTATAATAATACATAGACTAATATATACTACATATACAGAAAGAAGAAGTTAAATTTAACGAAAATATGCAGTAGGTACATTTATTAAATTTTTGTGAAAATTGTTTCATGATAGAATGAACAAAATTGCATTCAAAAAATGTAGTAAACGGATAATTATGGCGATAAAAGGACACTCCGTTCCATCAAGATGTAAAATTTAAAAAGTAGAAGAAGAATAATAATTTTAGGAACTGAAAGAAACATATACATTCATACATAATAAGAAAAATAAAATATTGTGTCTTATTTCAAGTGATTTCTAAATTTTTAAATATATGCTTGCGATTTTACATGTAAGTAAAAATAACTAAATAATTTTTTATATTTTATCAGGATCAAGCTGAAGTAATGGTTGACTGATTGCGTGTAGAATTGATTTGCGTATAGAATTGACTTTCCTCATGCTTTGACAGTAAAAAAACGATTTTATACAATCTATCAGGTCTAGTACACATTCTAACAATAAGCGGAATGCTTTCGAATATCACTATAATCCCTATTTCCTTATCAGCATAGTAAATGTCATCCTCACTATAATCATCCTCATAAACATTGCAACTGTAACAAATTGAAAGCCATATACTATTATTACAGTTTTTCTGTTTTTCAATCGCAAAAAGAAAAACAACACAATTGTTTCATGATAAGTAAATGTAGCACACACGTACATCAACCCACCAACGTTCAGTTTTTGTAAACTATTGCACTCAGCGAGGGCATCAATACCTCGCGATGTAATACCATTGCCCATTATATCTAGTTTTTCCAAGTCTGGACACGAATTTCCCAATTGTATCATAACTGTCTCTACATGTTTAAACCTAACATCTAATTTAAACCTAATAAAAACGTAGCTTAAATTTAAGTTACGAATCCGGCGATTGTTTTGCAGTATTTTGCAAAGAGGTTCAGCTGTTATACGTGTCCAACTAAGGTTTAAATTCTCTAGAAATTCTAATCTTTCGAGATACAAAAATCCATTGACCGCTCTCATTTGATCACAATAACTGAGACCCAATTAAAAAAAATATATACATACTATTATATAAAATTTATCTGTAATTTTAACATGTACAATGTTATAAGTACGTATATACCTTTCAAATTTTTGCAGATCGTTGAAATTTTAAACAGGGCAAAGGTATCGACTGCAAATCGGCAACTACTTAATCGTAAGTGCGTTAAACGCTTGCCGCAAATGTTGAGCAATTTTACAAAATACGACACAGAAATGTTGCTTGATATATGTAAGATCCAACTGTTGTACATTTTTGTATATGAAGCCGACAAGGAAACATATAATATTATAAATATAAGGGCGATCCGTATCTGGTAAATTCAAACATTGTAGAATGAATGAATAATAGAATGTGTAATAATAAAGAGGCGCCTATTTACTTTGCTCACTTGGTACAACGTTTTTCATCTAAGTTTTTAAATATTTCTAATATTATTTCATCCTGCAAAAATAAAATATAAAACTTTAATACATGGGATTGTATTATAATAAATATTATTACAAGAAATGACTTCTTCGAATTATTTACAGGAAGCGCAGAAAAATCACAACGTGGTTGCTTCTTGCAATCATCCGAAGAGAGTGTGATATCTTTTATAAACTTTTCATTTTTATCATCTTCCTTATAATTTGAATGATCTCTTAATAAATAATGATTATCCTTATATCCCTGCTTAGAAGATGCCATATTTTCCTCCCAAGATACTTTTCTGTGTTTGAGCTTGCTCTTGAAAAAATTTTTTGTTATACCGCTACGAAAAACACTGGAACAAATTTATTTTAATTAGGAGGATTAATTAATAAGATTGAATATTACTTAATATTACTTAATATCGACGATATAATAGAATATCTTTTATAAATAATGCAATATTTATAATTTATTGTAAAGTTCTTTCGCAGATCAAATATATCCAAATGTGTATTTTCATAATCAAGTGTTAAATTTTGTCGGACCTCCCGATGGCAAGGATATTTGCAGTTAATGCTTTTTAATATACCTATAAGTTAAACTCTGTTTAGGATTTTTGGGAAGGATCAACTTTTATGTACCAATCAGTTTCACAGCATCTAGCTGTGTAAGTTCCATAAGCTGTATGTAAATTTTAGTTTGAGTATTTGGTTTTAAAGTTACAAGGCTGTAAAAAGTTGGAGAGAGAGAAAGAGAGACAGAGAGAGAGAGAGAGAGAGAGAGAGAGAGAAAATATTCGCGATATCGAAGGTACAATCTAAGGTCATCCAGTCCATAATAGAAACCATCATCGATCATCAGAATCTTAAGCCCAAAAAGTTACGTTTCCAGGATTATATGCTTTTGTACTAGATATTATATTTTTCGATGATATTTTACAATTCGAGATTTTTTAAGCTAACTATTATTTCAAATAATTTCAAAATTTTATCCAGCCAATGAAATATATAATTGTACAATATTTTACTTAAAATGATCTTAAGTCAACAGCTAGCACATCATGCGAGTTTGCACGAAAAATCGCGTCGTGTGCCGTTAGTTTTAAATAAGATTGGATAAGAGTACCTCCAGTATTTACTGTTCCAATACTATAGCTCGAATCATGACAAACGCTGTTCGGCATCTGAATGATAACGAAACTTTCTTGTATTATAACTTAATTAAGAAATAAATATCTAAGTACCTTGTTTTAATTCACCCCGGGTGAAATATAATATAAAGTCTTCGTCGATGAGTAAAACGTATCACAGACCGTGCAGCTCGACAAATAGCGAAACAATGTAGGTATGTATTATACATACATACGAGAGCACAAGGACTTGAAAGACGAAACATAGTTCCGAGGCTTTGGTGGGGAAGGAGATTTGACATTTACCTTCCCAGTGCGCGCTATACGCTATTAGTGCTGCTGTCTGTCGAATTGTTATTTATACTTCAATGTATTATTTATCTCGTACTCTTTTGGTAAAGTTAACAAAAACATAATAAAGTAACATATAATATTAATTAAATAAAAACATCAAGCTCATATATGTTTCACACAAAAAAATCAATATAATGTTGTATTTCCCACAAAAAATTCTTAAATAAAATTTTATTTAATTCAAATTTAAAAATTATTTTTAAATAAAATTGAAGATAACTCAATAAAATTAAAGTAATGATTTATATACTTTTGTGTTTATTATATTAAACGCCGTTAATGTTTCTTATCTTGCAATAAGAGCTCTTGCTATAACGAGCGTAAAGCCTGTGATTGGCCAAGATTCTGTATGCCATACGCCGGTAGGTCGTGTATATTTTTATATATTTATATGTTTTTATATAAAAAATTTTTTACCGGGCACGCATAAATTATGCAGTAGTGTAGCTTGAAGTATAAAGGCCATCACACACAAAATGCATAGCGTATAAGCATAAGTAAGAATAGCATAAGGCCGCTGAACCAATGAGCATCTTATGTAAATTAATATGACGTCTTTATGCTGAATGCTCATTGGTCCAGCGGCCTTATGCTACGCTTATGCTATGCTATGCATTTTGTGTGCTATAGCCCTAACGATGCATCGCCGTGGTGGATAACCTGATGCATTCACGTATGAACAATTGTACGTTTTACAGACGGCGCCAATAATGCCTTCCCGGCTGCGTTCTGAAAATCTATAGTTTACGTTACGTATACACTGTAGATTTTCAGTACTAGCCTGTCTTCAGATGGGAAGGCTTTAATGATGCCATCTGTACATATACTGTCATACCTAGCAAAATTGTGAACTAAAAAGCGTAAAAAATAACGTTAAAAAGCTAAATTATTCTTGTGACATACAGCGTTATTTTCGTTTTAGTGCAGTGTTTTTTATGTTTTTTATTTAGTGTTTTTTATATGTAAAATAATTGTTGTTGTTAAAATATACCGAAAAGTCCCATTTTGTTACAATTTAATATGTGAAAGCAAACATTTATTTCAATTCGGTAGCTGTAAAACAGCTTGTTTTCGTTCTTTAGGCACAATTTAATTCGACATATGTTATAGATTACCCGAAATAAAAGGAAAGTTTTCGGTATATTTTACAAGTCTATTCTATCGATTACAAACGTTGTCTTATTGAAAGAACATTTTTATTTTAATGTACGTCGCGAGAATTTTTATGATATTTTTTTCGCCTCTAATGTTATCAAGCCAAGATGGCTGCAGTGAGTGAACCAAAGCCTTAACATGTCTTTGCAATAAAAAATACTTTGTATTATCCTAAGTAGCAGGATGACCAAATAATATATTAAAGACGCATTAATGACGTTACCAACAATAATAATACGTCATTAATACATTATTTATCTTGAGAATATCGTGTGCTATTAAAGTACATATTAGAGTATAGGTATGTGCTGAATTACTGCAATAGAAAAGAAAGAAAGAAAGAAAGAAGAGAGTCAAAGAATTTATAGCTGTTGATACTTTGCACAAATGTATTTACTTTAAGCCAAATTAAAATATTGATGTCATAGAGAAAGACTCATGTCGAATGGTTCTTCAAAGATAATAAAGAACATGTAAATTAAAATTGAATAAAATAACATATGTTACTTAAAAAGAAAAATGCATTTATTTATAATTTTAATACGTACTAACCTTACAATACATATATAAACTTATTTTTGTATTATAAATAACGCAGCTTAAGAAAAAATTCATGTCAATCTTATAGGTATATAGGTACTAGTTTCATATCGTAAACTACTCAAAATCGTATTAAGTTTTAAGGTACTGTAAAAAGGTGGTTTTATTGACATATTTTATAATAAATTTTAATGGCGACTTCAATGTGCACGCGGCGTCTTTTTGAGATCATTTTTTTAAGATATCGTTTTACCTTCTTTTAAAATCTTAAATTTTTACCTATAATAATAAACAAAAATAAAGAATTAAGGCTCCTGGATACTCGCCGGGAACATGTTAGATTGTGACGTGAGAAATGACACGCTATGAAAATTCTTTTTCCAAATATCTTTTTATTTAAAAATGGCACGCAAGAATTATCAGCGCGTCATTTCTCGCCTCTGACGACAGATCTCATATGACCGCGGCAAAATCCAATAAGAGCTTTAAAGAAATTTATGATTATATTTATTCGTATTCATAGATGGACACATGTGTAGAATATTTTTCCTTCGATATGTTATCAAGCCTTGGACAACGAATTCGTTAGCTTAAGCGGCTATTGCACCCACATGCATAACATATAGATCGTTTGCAATTAATTAGAACACTGCTCGAGAATTGCGAAACTATAGGTACCTGGATACATGCCACAAGTATACTTGTTAAATTTTTATGCGTCAGTCCTTCGCCATTAGTTAATATCACCATTCAGTGCGATGTATCAAATTGACTTCTTCCAAGAGTTGACAGGAGGAAAGCAATCTATGCACGCTATGCTTATCGATTAGGTACCTGTTATTATTGAACCTGTAACAATTTAAAAGTTATATATTATTATTTATACAGTTTCTCAATCGCAAAAAGAAAAACAACATAACCGTTTCATGATGCTTGCAATTAAGAGATTTAAACATACTATATACAAATTAAGATAAAGAATAATATAATAATATATATACATATTTTTAAAATAAAATGTAGCACACACGTGTACCTCGACCCAACGTTAAGTTTTCGTAAATTTTTGCACTCAGCGAGGGCATCAATACTTCGCGATGTAATATCAGTGCCCGTTAAATCTAATATTTCCAAGTCTGGACACGAATTTCCCAATTGTATTGTAACTGCCTCGAGTGCGTATTGGTTAATCCAATTAAAAATGTGGCTCAAATTTAAGTTACGCATCCGGCGATTCTTTTCCAGTATTTTGCAAAGAGGTATAACTGTTATATTTGTCCAACTAAGATCTAAATCCTCTAGAAATTTTAGATTTTTGAGATACAAAAATCCTTTCGCCGTTATCTGGTTATAAGGGTCCTGATAACAATAGCTGAGATCCAATACTAAAAAAAAATATATATGTATTAGTCATATATAATTTATTTGTAA
Source organism: Leptothorax acervorum (assembly GCA_035220615.1). Classification (NCBI taxonomy): domain Eukaryota; kingdom Metazoa; phylum Arthropoda; class Insecta; order Hymenoptera; family Formicidae; genus Leptothorax; species Leptothorax acervorum. Next base: position 245,235 of record JASTWQ010000285.1, read on the forward strand.
TCCTAATTTGTAATCATATTTAAATTATGTACTTACTTTTCAAATTTTTGCAGTTCTTTGAAATTTTAAGTAGGACAAAATCATTAACAAATTGGCAGCTACTTAATCGTAAGTGCGCTAAACGCCTGCCGCAGATGTTAAGAAATTTTTCGAAATGTAAAACATAAATGTTGCTTGATGTAAGATCCAATTTTTGTAAATATTTGCACCTGGATTTACATCTGGCAAAGAAAACTATGTGAGCCAGTAGAAACTTGCACACTTAAAAGCTATGAGGAAGCAATGTGCAAGTTTCTACTTGCACACTTAAAAGCTATGAGGAAGCAATGTGCAAGTTTCTACTGGCACACTTAAAAACTATGAGGAAGCAATGTGCAAGTTTCTACTTGCACACTTAAAAGCTATATGGAAGCAATGTGCAAGTTTCTACTTGCTCACTTTTTTTATTATCCTAAAACATCATTTTTTGAAGTCTCAATTATTAAGACTTGAGATGTTTTAACTGCAATTAAAAAATTAGCCCTTTTGCAAAAAAACTAGCCCTTTTGCAAAAGGCCGCCCTTTTGCGAAACACTGATCGTTTCCCAATAAAACTGAACGCACTTTAGGCTTTTTGGCACACATTGGCTGATGCTAGGCTAGACACTTACGTCAGTTTTATTTAAAAAACGATCAATGCTTTTGCAATAGAGCGCCCTTTCGCCCTCTCTCTCTTTCTCTCTCTCTCTCTCTCTCTCTTTCTTTTTCTCATTTGAAATTTTGGAGAATTCGTACATATATCGAAGCTTTATAAAGCTGGGTCTAATCAACCAAACCATAATGAATTATATATGAAATAGGGGTAAAAAGAACTGAAAAATATAATATAATCAAAAAAATTGCTAATAATTGATACTAAATTGTCAAAAAATATCAATTTATGAAAAGTCTCAATTATTGAGACTTGGGATGTAGCCCTTAAAGGTTAAAATTTTAAGATTTTAGCAATTTTTTTTAATTCTACTATATTCTTCAGTCCTTTCTACCCTTATTTCATATATAATTCTTTAAGATTTGGTTGATTAGTTTTTGAGTTAAAGACATTTAAAATTTCGGGGAATCCGTCCATACATAAACATGAGTCTAATCAACCAAATTTTAAAGAATTTTATATGAAATAGGGGTAGAAAAGACAGAAGAATATAATAAAATTAGAAATAGCCCAATATTTCAAAACTTACAAAAGTTAGAGCAATCAAAGGCATTTCTTAAAAAATTCAAAATTTTATAAAGAAAGAAGCCCTTTACCAATTATCGCTAAATTCAATTCCATCCTTCCTTAAATAATACTTTATCGATTAAAAAAAAATTTAGCTCTATATCTCAATATTTGCATAAGTTAGAACAACAAGGGACATTTCTAAAAAAATTAAAAATTTAAAAAAAAACCAGTACTTTTCTGAAAATTTGATTGCTTCAAACTCTTAAGGGGAGGTTACCGTTCAGAGGCCCAAAAAATTCATAAATTTTAGGAATTTTTTTTTTAATATAAAGTAAACACATTTGAAAAAAACCTTTTGCGGCTTTTATTTGAATACAAATGAAGAGTAGTTCATATTTTTTTCATACAAAAATAATTAAAAATAACGGCTCCAGCTCCCATGGCACGAAGCCGCGAGTTTATGCGCGCGGAGCGCTCTACAGCTTCAACGGATGAACCGATTTCAATAAATGACGGTGCAAAAGAAAGGAAATTTAATTTAGGGGGCCTTCACGAAGCGTTTTTTTCAAAAAATTGTTTGCAAATAATTCTTTTCGAACGTTAAAGCAAAAGAAAAACAGGGAAAAAAGAGGTTTTTTTTCAAACGGCCACCATTTTGTTATACGGGGGTTTTTTAAAAATCGGAAAACGATAAGGCCCCCCAAATTTAATCTATTTTGATAATTTTTTTGTTTTTTTTTGTTTCTGATCAACTAACAAGGCTGTGGAATGCTCCGCGCACATAGAACCACGCCGTGTGCGGCTTCGTGGACTGAGAGCTGGAGCCGCTACTTTTAATTATTTTCTTCCGAAAAAATTCTAAATTAATCTTTATTTGTGTACAAATAAAAGCTGCGAAAAGTTTTTTCCAAATGTATTTATTTTATATAAAAAAAAAAATCCTGAAATTGAGGCATTTTTTGGGCCTCTGAACGGTAACCTCCCCTTAATAAAATCATAATTTTTTAAAACTCTCAAATCATAATTTAAATCGACTGAACGAAAGAGTGTTTTGAAGACGTCTCAACAAGGGCTACAAGAATATGCAATAACGTGTAAACACTAAGTTGTTAGGATTGTTTTTCCAACCTAAGATAAAATGAAATTAATATGCGCTGGCAGTGCGACTGCACTCAGTACACCAAATGCACCGCTGGTGATATTTCGTTGCTCAAATGGATATTGAGACTTGAGATGTAGCCCTTAAAGGTTGAAATTTTAAAATATGCTCTAATTTCCACAAATTTTGAGATATCGGGCTATTTCTAATTTTCTTATATTTTTCAGTTTTTTCTACCCCTATTTCATATATAATTCTTTAAGATTTGGTTGATTAGTTATGTTCTTCAGTCTTTTCTACCCCTATTTCATATATTATTCGTTAAGATTTAAATGTTGCTCTAATTTCCATTAATTTTGAGATATCGTGCTATTTCTAATTTTGTTATATTTTTCAGTCTTTTCTACCTCTATTTCATATATAATTCTTTAAGATTTGATTGATCAGTTCTCGTGTTACACACATTTCAAATTTCGGAGAATTCGTACATACATAGAAGCTTTATAAAGCTGAGTCTAATCAACCAAATCTTGAAGAATTATATATAAAATAGGGGTAGAAATGACTGAAGAATATAATAGAATTTGTTTTACTTTTTAATTATTGTCATTAATAAGTTTTATTTACATAAATATGGACTAAAGATTTTATGTTTAGTATTAATTAAATAACTAGATGGTTACCCGGGCTTTGCCCGGAGATCGTTTTTCTTCAAACAACTTTCCCGACAGCACACAATATCCTATGGACGTCCATTGGAGTCCATTTGAAGTCCAGGAACTTTAAGTGGACTCCATAGGATATCGTGTGCTTTCGGGTTCATTTGTGTTTCAATATCCATATCGTGGACAAACATAAGGAGTGTGTCGAGTGGTTGATTTAAAGGTGGTAGTTTAACTTTTCCGTTTGAACAACACATTCCAGGTGCTTAAGTTTTAAACTTTTTGGCTTGACAATGATCACATATTGCATTCATTTTCCCAATTATATTACTCTCGGAAAAAATTTATATTCGTAATTTGGATCATAACTAAATTCCTCTAATTTCAAATCGGACCGCATAAACGTTTTCCTTAATTGAACATGTCGTAACCGGTCTTTTTCTACTCGAGTTTCACGCTATTGAGTCATTTCTGCTTTTCAGATATTTCACTTACCGATCAGCGACTTCATCCCTTGGTTTTTGCCGGCCGTTTTTTCTGGAATTTCGAGATTGTTTGCTCGCATGTAACATAATTTGTTGTCTTCCGCAAATGCCACATACTTACAATATTTTTTGTAAAACCTATTGCAAAAGTTCAATTTGAGATTGAAATTAAATTTAAATAAAGAATAGTATTCAACAAATACTGTAATCATCCCTTGGTTTTCCCGGGCGTTTTTTCAGGAATTTTGAGATTGCTCGCTTGCGATATACACAGAACTTCGATATTTTACTTTAAAAATTTCCGGGAAAACCAAGGGATAAAATCGGTAATCGGTAAGTAAAATATCGAGGTTCTGTGTACATCGCGAGCAAGCAATCTCGAAATTCCCGAAAAAACGCCCTGGAAAATCAAAGGATGAAGACGCTGATCGGTAAGTGAAATATCGGGGTTCCGTAGTAACCTATGTTTTGCGCAAGGATGTAAAGAGTAATTGTGCAAGAGTTGGTTCAGATCGGTCGAATAGTTTATGAGTGTATAAAGAACAAACAGACTTAAAATACGCCCGGGAAAACAAAGGGATAAAATCGGTAATCGGTAAGTGAAATATCGAAGTTTTGTGCGTACATCGCGAGCGAGCAATCTCGAAAATCCCGAAAAAACGCCCGGAAAAACCAAGGAATAAAGTAGCTGATCGGTAAGTGAATAATCGAGATTCCGTAGTAGCCTATGTTTTGCGCAAGGATGTAAAGAGTAACTGTGCAAATGTTCATCCAGATCTGTCGAATAGTTTAAGAGTGTATAAAGAACAGTCATACATATAGACATACTGACATTCTATTTTATATAGATAGATAGAAAATTCGTTAAGATTTAAATGTTGCTCTAATTTCCATTAATTTTGAGATATCGGGCTATTTCTAATGTTATTAGATTTTTCAGTCTTTTTTACCCCTATTTCATATATAATTCTTTAAAATTTGATTGACATTTCAAATTTCAGAGAATTCGTACATACATAGAAGCTTTATGAAGCTGAGTCTAATCAACCAAATCTTAAAGAATTATATATGAAATAGGGATAGAAAAGACTGAAGAATATAATATAATTAGAAAAATTGCCAATAATTAATACTAAATTGTCAAAAACATCAATTTGTGAAAAATCTCAATTATTGAGACTTGTGATGTAGCCCTTAAGGGGATCCTGAACCCGTCTGTATACCGACATTATTCATTATAAGAAATCTTTGAATTGGCTTTACAGAATCGCAAAATTCTTTTACAGAATTAAAGTACGTGCAAAAATCTAGCGCGCAACGGTCGAGTTTGTATGAAAAACAAAAAAAATTAAAAAACTTACTTATTTTTTGCACGTAGAGCTGTCACCTGACAGACAATATTTGCTTAATACAAAAATACTGCAGTTTATATGTACAAAATGAGATAGAGGCGCGCTAGGGAAAACATGTAAGAATAATATCGTGCAAGTAGAACTAAGATTCGAAACCTAGAAAAAAAGATTTTCTCTAATTGCATTTTATGAATGCAATGTAGGTACTATCCTTGTCTAGATCATTGTCTACAGAAGGACAGATATAGATCGGTAACATAGAAAATGATAGAAAATGGTAATTTTGTCGGAAAATCATACGGGTTCAGGATCCCCTTAAAGGTTAAAATTTTAAAATATTCGCAATATTTCTAATTCTATTATATTCTTCAGTCTTTTCTACCCCTATTTCATATATAATTGGTTAAGATATGGTTGATCAGTTCTGGAGTTATAAAAATTTCGGTAAATTTTGCACATACAGACATACACACATACCGACATTTTTAAAATAGCGATTTTTTGACGTCTTAGAACATTCTGAACACATTGGCATCAAAAACTAAAAAACAATTTTTCTTTGGTCTTTTCTACCCCTATTTCATATATTTTTCTTTAATATTTGGTTGATTAGACCTAGCTTTATATACGATCAAAGGTCCATATACGAAGTTTATGAAAACAAAGCTTCCTCTATGAGGAAGCAAAAGTTAGAGCAATCAAAGGCATTTCTTAAAAAATTCAAAATTTTATAAAGAAAGAAGCCCTTTACCAATTATTGCTAAATTCAATTCCATCCTTCCTTAAATAATACTTTATCGATTAAAAAAGAATTTAGCCCTATATCTCAATATTTGCATAAGTTAGAGCAACCAGGGACATTTCTAAAAAAAATTAAAAATTTTTTAAAAAAAGAACCCTTTTACCGATTATAGCCAAATTCAATATCAACCTTTCTTAAATAATACTTTATTGATTAAAAAAAAAATCGGCCCGATATCTCAATATTTGCTGAAGTTAATGCAACCACGAACATTTCTAAAAAAACTCAAATTTTTTTTTAAAAAGAACCCCTTTATTGATCATCGCCAAATTTAATACCAACCTTCCTTGAATGATACTCTATCGATTAAAAAAAAACAACCCAATATCTCAATATTTGCGGAAGTTAAAACAACCACGGACATTTCTAAAAAAATTCAAAAATTTTTTTAAAAAGAACTCTTTTACCGATTATCGCCAAATTTAATACCAACCTTCCTTGAATGATGCTCTATCGATTAAAAAAAAAAAACAACCCGATATCTTAATATTTACGGAAGTTTAAGGAACCACGGACATTTCTAAAAAAATTCAAAAATTTTTTTAAAAAGAACTCTTTTACCGATTATCGCCAAATTTAATACCAACCTTCCTTGAATGATGCTCTATCGATTAAAAAAAAAAAACAGCCCGATATCTCAATATTTGCGGAAGTTAGAGCAACCACAGACATTTGTAAAAAAATTTAAAATTTTTTTTAAAAAGGACCCTTTACCGATCATCGCCAAATTCAATACCAACCTTCCTTGAATGATACTCTATCGATTAAAAAAAAAAACAGCCCGATATCTCAATATTTGCGGAAGTTAGAGCAACCACAGACATCAAATCTGCACATACACACACACACACACACATACGGACATTCTTTTAATGCAATTTTTCGACGTTTTAGAACATTCTGGACACATTGGCAGCGGCAACTAAAAAAAAAATTTTTTCTCGAAAACAAAGCTTCCTCTATGAGGAAG